>NW_018923273.1:88256-109742 GCF_002207925.1 Prunus avium | reverse complement strand
TAGAATAGACGGGGCTTATTTAAGGGAGGAAGGTTATCCCTTAAATATTTTTCAGCTAGAAAATTCGGATGTTTGTCCAGAACATTCATTTCAATAATTGCTACAGACATATTCATATACTCACGGAATGGATTTTCAGCAATCTGTTTCTCCTTACCCTTATTATATGGAGAAGAAGTCATCAAAGGCTTTGGATCAGACGAGGAAGACCTAGCAAGAGCTCCTGAAGAGCTCCTACCGGGAGTCATTTGTCCGGAACTCCTGGTTCGCACCCTGCAAAAAATCTCGAGTTAAGAAATCAGGGAGCGCATTAGTTTCACCTTTAATAAATTCAATATCAAAATCGAAAGCAGATAGTATTCCTTGCCATCTTGCGAAAATTTGTTTTGATGCTAAATTTTTTACATCTTTAAACAAAATGTCTTTTGCAGCCTTGCAATCCACTCTTATCAGGAATTTTTTATTTAAAAGATCACTCTCGAATTTAGAAACAGCATGGACTATGGCTAGCATCTCTTTCTTAACAGTAGAATAATTCTTTTGAGCTGGTTTCCAAACTCCAGAAGTGAATCTAACCAATTGTTCTGAATTATTGACCTTCTGTTTTAGGATTCCTCCATACCCGATTTCTGAATTTTTCTGTTTCTACTATTTTAAAGGCTTCGGGGTTGGCTAAGGCTAAGCAAGGAAGTTCTTTGACTTTAATTTTCAACCTTCTTACTGCTTTAGTGTGTTCTTCTGACCAGGGAGTTGGGTTCTTTTTCAACCTTTGGTATAACAATTTTGAATCTTGAGCCAAATCTTTATAAAAATCTTTTATATAATTAAGACTTCCTAAGAACCTTTGTAACTGTTGCTTGTCCCTTATCTCATCAGGGAACTTTTCAGCAAATGATATTGCTCAATCAATAAGAACTATCAGTCCCTTATTAATATTGTGTCCCAAAAAATGAATTTTTGAAGAAAATAATTTCATTTTCTTTGCCGAAACCACTAACCCTGCATGCTTCACAACTTTCAAGAAGATATTCAGATGTTTAAAGAGTTGTTCTAAAGAATTAGAATAAACCAAAACATCATCAATATAAACAATGGTGAAGGCTGTGTAAGGATTAAATATATCATTCATAATATTTTGAAACTCAGAGGGAGCATTTTTCAATCCAAACGGTAAAACATTCCATTCGTAATGTCCGAAGGGGACATTAAAGGCTGTTTTGTACCTGTCTTTTTCTGCGATTTGAATTTGCCAATATCCTGATTTCATATCAAATTTAGAAAAAATTACTGCCTTATTCAATCTATCCAAAAGGTCCTTTTTATTAGGAATTGGATATCTAACCCATTTTAAGGCTTTATTAAGAGGTTTGTAGTTTATCACCAATCTAGGTACCCCTCTTTCTAATTCTACTGCGTTTTCTACGTAGAAGGCAGAACAGCTCCAGGGAGATGAGCTTTTCCTAATTAACTTCTTTCTTAATAAATCTTGAATTTCAGATTTACAAATTTCCATTAGCCTAGCATTCATTTGAATTGGCCTCACTTTGGTTGGGAATTTCTTTTCATCAAAATCAGGCTCATACGGCAATTCTACTATGTGTTTTTTCCTATTCCAAAAAGCATTGGGTATTTCAGCACAAACTTGACTTTCAAACATCTTTTGGACTTCCTCTATTTTTTCTTTTACCTTACTGTCTTGCAGTTGTTCTTCTATTCTTTTGTACTGCAATTCTTCTTTCAGATGATATAGATAATTCTCTTTCTTCTTTATCTTTTCTTGAATTTCATTAATATACTTATGCTTGGGTGGTTGAGAAAACCTAAAAACTATAGGTTGACCCTCTACCTCAATTCTTATTCCCTCTTCAGAAACAGAGAAAGGATAAAGCATATTAATGAAGGGGGTTCCTAATATCAGGGACTGGTTTAATCCTTTCACCAAGACAAAAGGGGTTTCAAAGCAAATACCCTGATTAAGCACAGCAGCATTATATAATTTAAACTGAATCCCCATCCTTTGACTATTGACTGCTGTGTGTAGGACTTGGGTAGTTTTTTGAAAATACCTTGTTGGTACAACACCTTCATTTATACAATTAAAATCGGCTCCAGTGTCTATCAGCCCTTCAACAGTAAACTTGTAGGTTTTATTAATAACAATAGTTATCATTGCATACCATTTCTGCGCTATCACCTTATCTATGCTATTAATGAATTTCATAGTATTAACATGTTCTTCCTGTAGGGCTTCTCTTGTTACAGGTTCTATTTTTTATTGAAATTCCTCCATTAGATTTTCGAACTCTAATTACTCAGATTTTTCTTCTGTATCTTTTTCTGAAAAAGGACGATAGAGTTCTAAAACTCTAACCCCATTTTTTAACTCTCTAAGTTCTTCTATCACATCATGGACTTCGCACTGAAGGTCGTTGAGCGTAGGTTCTTTTTTATGAATTTTATCATTCATCCTGTTCACTATAGTTTTCAACTGGTTGTCTTACATTAGTTATGGCCGGTTGGGGATTATTTGGTCCTGTTCTAGCTAATGAGATATAACTTTCCAAAGCTTTTCTCTTCTTTTCTGGATCCTCTATTTTATCAATTAAGTCTAGTATTAGACTTTCTTCTTTTGTTAAGACACATATTCTCAGATCTTTAAATTGACAGGCGCACTCTTCCTCGCTATCTGAGCTAGTTTTAGTATCCGATTCAAACAATTCTTCATTCTCTAGTTGGGCTAGTTTGTCATCACTATCTTGCTCAGAACTAGATGAATTAAGCATTATTTGGCAAAGTTGTTGCTTAAGGTCTTCACTAATGCTTAGGTTACTGATTTTATCCTTCATTTCGCACTCAGATTTATAATGTCCAACTTTTCCACACTTATAGCATGTTGGGACAGCTCCTTTCTTTCCTTTACTAGCGTTTTTGCTAGTTTCTCCTGTGTATTTCCTTTTTTTGAAAGTTTTGTATGGCTTCTTAGGTTCAGACTTATATTTCTCGTATTTTTTAGTCTTACACCCCCCAAATTTCTTTCCCTTCTTGTATGTTTTATGTGAATATGATTTTATTGGTTCAAAACCAAATTGTTCACAAAAGTCACCTAATTCCTTTTTGCCTAGGGCCTTTTGCTTATCAAGCTGTTTCTTAATTTCATATTTGTGCAAAGAGCTAATCCTTCTGTGCAGAGGACAATTCCCCATAGGTGTAAGACCCATAAGGAATGACACCACCATTTTTCTCTTTAATTCTATTCCTAACCTTTTCAGCGAATAGAAGTGGTAATCCTGAAAGAAATTTCTCTTTCCAAAAGTCAGCATTACAGTCTTGCCTAGTGAACACCTTGGAGTAAAACACGTCCTTATACCACCTAAAATGGGACAAGGTTGGACACTTAAGGTTCATTAAGAGTTCTCTAGACCTGTCGTGCTGTAATTCTGTAGTTCCTACAAAATGTAGAGTAATTGTGTAAATTAATGAATTTACCGTATCTTCCTGGTAAATGTTTTCACTTTTGATTAACCCAG
Source organism: Prunus avium (assembly GCF_002207925.1). The sequence continues at coordinate 106,215 of NW_018923273.1, read as the reverse complement.
TTACCGGATCCTGTACATTCTACTGACCAATGGCCACCTGAGCGTTCAGGATTTGGGTTCTTGTTGAGTCGCTTAGGTGAAAATCCCACCATCCTTTTAATTGACCGACAAAGCCTGCGATGATAGCTTCAGCCACCCTCTTATCTCCATTTCCTTTGATCTTAGAGGCTGTAGCGTACATCATCATATGTTTCATTGCATTAATGATCTGATATTCTGTCAGACCATCAATATTCCATTCTACTATGGAGCTTCCATCATACTGAGCAGAATTCCACATTCCATCTTCCTCAAACTGTAAATCTACTGGCGTGGGTCTGGGGTAGTAATTTTTTGTTTTAGCAGTTTGAGTGAATTTCTTTTCATTCGTTAACCTATTAATTTCAGGTTGTTCTTCTTTAAACATCGTTTCAAGGTCATCTATTTCTCCTTCAGTGAGAACCGACACTTGAGGACCTTTTCCTTTGTCTGACAATTTTACTTCTGATAATTTCTTTGCCGGGATGTCAACAAAATTTTCATCTTCTGACAATGTTCTTCCCATCTTAAAATTTTTATTATCCAAAGAGGGAGGTGGTTTGAAGAACACTTGACTACTCATTTCCTTGGTCCTCTTAGTTCCTGAGGGACCGGGGTCGAATTTCTGTTCCTTTGCAGAAACAGACATTTCAATAATCCTAGTGACTTGCTTTCCTAGAGACTGCAGAAACAGGTTGGTGTAATTATTCTGCTGAATAACTGCGCCTATATCCTCTTTACTAGCTGTGCGAAAATTATTGGCGCTATCATCGAGGAAAGTGGTTTCTTTATAGGGAGCAGCTATCATATCTTTCTGCTTAATCACCATCTCGGGTGGATGTATGGCTTTTACTGACTTCCCATCTTTGGAAGTGTAAGTCGAGAACGGGCTTCCTATCATTTCTATATGACTCCTATATTTAGGAATGTCATATTTCTGAGCACACCAATCTAACCACGTAAAGAAGAAACAATTGAATTTCTGTTCTTTCATAAAGACGGTATGGGCTTTCTAGAGATGATCTTGCCTATGCTTCTGAAAGACTGTTTCAAACCAGATTCTTTTATTAATATTTTCAATACTCAGATAATTCCTTTTTATCTTTTCGTGTTCTATTTCAAAGGATTTTAACATATTTATTTCAAACTCTACATCCGAGAAGGTAGGCTCGAGTTGAGGTGGATTTATCCTAATTCCTAGGTTTGGAAGGGTTTGTTTAAACCTGTAGGCTGGCCTTTGTATCTGTTCCTGGGTTCTCCTAAGACCTGCCAAGACCATTCTGTCATGGTCTAGATCATAAGCTATATCAGAGGAGGTACTCGACCTATGTGGTTCTAGGTTGGATCTAGAGGGTGCTAGATCAATCCTAGAGGTACTCGACCTATGTGGTTCTAGGTTAGATCCAAAGGGCGCTAGATCAATCCTAGTTTTTCTAGCGTTGGAGAATTGTATTTCTACCTCTCCATCAGCGAATTGGGAGATCCGAGTAGGTTCTTGATTTTCAAGGGGCTTCTTTGGGACTACCTCATCCAAAATCCACTTTTCTGGTAGGGTTATATCACTCCACTTTATCATTTTTGGGACTGCTACGTTTGATTTTTCAAGGTTGGTTTGGAACAAGGTAGTTTCACCTTTACTGTCTAAATCTTTAGCTTTGCGATAGACAGTGTTCATAACCTTATATGAAACCCTATAAATGATCGCTAGATTTTGGGATCCTGGGTCCATATCATAACCCTGAGTTTGAATATTCAATGTTAAAGCTTTTAAGATATTTAAGTCGGAAAGTGCAACAGAAAAGTTTGGGACCATAACCTTATATGAAACCCTATAAATGATCGCTAGATTTTGGGATCCTGGGTCCATATCATAACCCTGAGTTTGAATATTCAATGTTAAAGCTTTTAAGATATTTACGTCGGAAAGTGCAACATAAAAGTTTGGGAAACAGTTAAAGTATATCGGACCTTCCCCTAAGGTTGACTCAACTATTCCTAACAAGGAATCTGTGAACTTTCTATGTCTTCCATCTCTTAGACAAAGCAAGATTGAACTGGGCAATCCTGTTCTGGTAAGTGGTTTCACTGATACCTGCACCAATCCTATGTGCAAATAGTTATAATTTCTATCCAGATGCTAGTCGATTTGACTCTGGGTGAATAGCTGAAAACTATCATTTTTATCAATGACAGATATCGTTTTTTCAACTGTTTTTATTGCGTAATCAGATCTGAACTTGAAATATCCTTTATAGTATATATCAGTGATGGGTACTCTGGGTATATCCCAGTTGCACAACTCCTTTTCTACGTCCCGCATGATTATTTCTTGAGAGTTTTTAACTCTTAGGGTTCTATGGCTAGAACTGTTACTAGAGCTTGCTTCTCCAGAAGAACAGATAGACAAGATTCTCCTAAGGCTTGCCATTTTAATATTCTGGGTTTTATGCTTTCCTTCTGTTCTCCTCCTAATTCAAGGTTGCTAGTCCCTGCCTAGGTCTCTCAACGCCTTAGCTTACCAGGCAACGGCTAACGAGCCTATCTGACAACTAGACAACTCGATGACTAGTGAGTAAAGGAAACTTGACAGAAAAACCAGAAAATTAAACCTACAACTTAGTTAGAACCTTAAACTTAACAACTCTTCTAGGGACTTTTGGCTCTGATACTAGGTACTGGCCCAGACTGGGGAATTTTGATAGCTTCGGTTGAGGATTTATTATAGTTTTTCCTTGAAGTATCGTGTTTGTCTATTTTGAGAAAAACACAATATAGTCTTCATCGCCTTCTTCTTTTCCTCACAGTGTTTCTCTCTTCTTCTTCTCTAAACCCTTCCTCCTTCTTTTATCTCTGCATGTTGCCACCTCATTCTTTTCCTCCTAGTGTTTCTCTCTCTCTCTCTCTCTCTCTCTCTCCCTCTCTCTATACTCTTTTAATTTTTTCTCCAGCCGTCTCTCTCTCTCTTTCTTCTTCTTCTTCTCCAAGCGTTTCTCTCTCTCCTCTTTTAATTTTTTTTCTCCTTCTTCTTCTTCTTCTTCCTTATGCTCTCGCCTTCTCGTTTCTCGTTCTCGATGCTCTCACCTTCTCTTTTCTCGTTCTTGATGCTCTCGCCTTCTCTTTTCTCGTTCTTGATGCTCTCTCCTTCTCCTCTCCGGTTCTCACCGAAACTTGACCTGAACTGCACCGATTTCTCGACATGCCAATTGTAGTCTGCCTGTCATCTCCTTGGCTCAATGACAACTTCTTCTTCTTCTTCTTCTTCTTCCTTATGATATCGCCTTCTTCTTTCTTTCTTTCTCTCTCTCTCTCTCCTCTTTTAATTTTTTCTCCTTCTTCTTTTTCTTTTTCTTCTTCCTTATGCTCTCGCCTTCTCTTCTTTGGTTCTCGATGCTTTTTTCTTTTTGGTTCTTAATGCTCTCTCCTTCTCCTCTTTGGTTCTCGCCAAAACCCGACATGAATCGCACCGATTTCTCGGCACGTCGACTGTAGTCACGCGTGTCCTCTCCTCGGCTCTAAGGCGACCTCCGGAAAAGCCACACTGACGACATGCTGTTCGATGGACGACAACGCTTCAATGGAACGGTTATCGAATTGTGCCCAGGCCTAAAACAATGTAAAGGAAATGAAAAAGCCTTGTCCGGCTTGCTCATTATGATCAAACCCAAAAAATAAATGCTAACTCAAGTCTTCAGGCTTACTCATTTGCCTAGCCCTATACCATTGGAGGGCCCAAATCCATGGCTGAAATATGCCCAAATCCAAATCCGCCTGCCCAAGTCAATGGTGCCAAATTGTCCTCATATTTCAAGTTCAACAGAATTAGGGCTAGTTTGGGATTGCTATCACTTTTTTAAAAAGTTGCTTTTGCTGTGCTTTGAAAATAATTAGTTGTAAAGTAAGCAGCTACATGTTTGGTAAATAACTCTTTTAAAGTGCTATTAGTACCGCAGTGTCAAAACCGTTTGGTAAATTTTAATATAAAACTATTATAATTGTGAATAATGACTCAAATAGATATGATGTTGAAAGTGTTATGCATTAATTATGTGGTGGTAGTGGAGGTGGTGAAAGAGATGGAGGTAAAGATGGTGGTGAAAGCGGTGGTGGTTGTGGTGGTGGTGGTGGTGGTGGGGATGACGGTTGTCGAGGTGGAGGTTGAGGAGGAGGTGGTGGTGGAGGTGGTGGAGATGGAGGAGGAGGAGGAGGTGGTGGTGGTGGTGGCGGCGGCGGCGGTAGTAATGGCAGTGGTGATAGAGGTGGTAGAGTTGGATGTGGAGGTGGAGGTGGTGTCATATTTAAAAATGAATGATGGTATTTTGGAAATTTAAAAAATTCATTAAAAGCTTGTCTCTACTTCTTTTGGCGAAAAAATGCAATTCCAAATGGTAACTTAATAGGGTTAACTGGTGATTTGCCCCATGAACTTGTACCTAACTTTCGATTTACCCCCTATCCTTTTTTGTTAGAAAGTTAAGGATATAAACTTCTTTTTTTGGCCAATTTCCCCCCTCCGTCTAAATCCACAACATTTCATTCAATTTGTCGTTAAAAATGAGGGCAAAATGGTCATTTTGTACATTAAAAATAAAAAAATTGAAAAATAAAATAAAAAACAGAAAATTGAAATACTCTCTCTCTCTCTCTCTCTCTCTCTCTCTCTCACCAAAGTTGCCCAAGAAGGTGTACGATGGAGATGGTGGGTCCTACTTTGCTTGGTCATCATCTGAGCTTCCTATGCTTCGTGAAGGTAACATTGGTGTTGCCAAGCTTGCTCTTGAGAAGAATGGGTTTGCTCTCCCGAAGTACTTTGATTCTGCCCAGGTCGCTTATGTCCTCCAAGGTATTGACTCTTTTTTTGTTTTTGTTTTTTTTGTTTTTGTTTTGTTATTGCGATTTTTATAAGGCAAAATTCTTGTTGATAGCGAGTGAGTGGTTGACGAGGGTTGGGGTTGGTGGGTAGGGACTGGAGTTTGGGGTGGGGGGGGTTTGTGGGGGAGGGGTGAAAAACCAAATATGGGTTTCTGGGTTTGTGGTTGATGGCTGGAGTTTCTGGGTTTGTGGGGGAGGGGTGGGAGGGGTAAGGGGTGTTCATGGAGAATTGAGGCGAGAAAGAAATCGAGAGGTGGGAGGCTGTGTTCTCAGGATCTTTTTTTGGTCAATTTTCCTCTTTTTCTTCAATTTGTTTCCCAAAAAAAAAAAAAAATTTAAAATGATTTAACTAAAAATTGGATGAAATGTTGAGGATTTAGACGTTAGGGGGGAAATTGGAGAAAAAAAAGAAGTTTATATTTTTAATTTTCTATAAAAAAAAGAAAAAAATAGAGGGTTAATTGAAAGTTAAATACAAATTTAGGTGTCAAAACACCAATTAACCCTATTGTTAATATTAGATGTCACTCAATTTTGCAAGGTTTAGACAGGAGATCTCTTCCCTTGGAGAAGTCCCGCCAGAGCATTCTCTCGCTCCGAGTGTCGCTGAACTCTTAACAGTTAACTCTCTCCACTGAAACGACGCCGTGAAATGCCTCTTTCCCCTCCTGGAAGATGGAGAACCTGCATCTTTGCTTCAATGGCCCCGCTACTGCAAGCCCGAAGCTTCAGATCAGACGCAGCGTTAGAAGCTCTGGCCAAAGCCTCTCAAGACAAAGTCCCCAACTTGCTTCTCTACAACTACCCCTCATTCTCTGGAGCTTTCTCCGCCCTCTTCGCTCACCTCTTTCACTCTCGCCTCAACCTCCCTTGTCTCTCTCTGCCTTTCTCTTCCGTCGAACCCTTCAGGTCCAATCTCTCTCTCTCTCTCTCTCTCTCTCTCTCTCTCTCTCTCTCTCTCTCATTTTCTTAGCATCCAAACATGCCCTTAACATAATTGTTTGTTTGTTTTGCTTTTACAGGGTTGATGATTTGTGTATTGAAGGGCTGGAGAGATGCTATCTTTTTGATTTTCTTGGCCCAAAGGGATTTGCAGTTGAGTTTGCGCGAAGAGCTTTGTGCGAGTAAGTTTCGATTTTGCACCGCAGTGATCAATTTGTTTTAAATGCAAGTAAATTTGTGTTAGTGATTTAGTTGTAGTTGTTGCCTAGTGGTTTTGTTTATGATTGGAAATTATTGGTTTTGGAATTTGATTAGGGTAATTTCCTTTGATCATCGGAGAAGGGTACTTCCACAGATACCCTCCGATGAAGATTGTCCAAAGAACCTCACATTTCATGTGAATCTTGAAAAGAGTAGCTCTACTGCTGTGTATGACTACTTCTCCACTATACTGGCCGGCAGTGAGTATCATAATGTAAGTTGGATTACGAGTCCTTTTCATTTGCAAATTAGGTATATATAAATGGTATATTAAGATTCATTTTTATTTTGCTTTTGTTGAAATTAGGGAATGGATGTAAGTTTATTAGAACCCGAGGACAGAGATCGTGTAGAAATGGTACTTAAGTACATCGAGGATGGCGATCTTCGGCGGTGGAGCTTACCGGATATTAAGGCGTTTAATATTGGACTTAGTGAATGGCGCTCCAAGTTGAATTGTGTTACTAATCCATACATGTATGAACAGGTTTGGCAATCTAGTTCATTTAGTTATTTTATTTTGAAAAACAATGCACATGTCCATCCCCTGAAATACTAATAGGTTCATTTGCAGTTTCTGTGTCCAGTTGTGAGGTAACTTGTTTAAAATCATCCTTGTTGCAGTTACTGGATATAAGTGCTGTGGATGCTATCGCTAAGGGAAGCGCTTATAATTCTATTCGCCAGAAAGCTGCAAATAAGTTACTGGATAATGTTTTGAAAGTAAGGTTGGGGAGAGGATTTTATGGGGAGTGTCTGGTAAATTATTGATCTCTCCCTTTCAAATGATATTTCCTATGTGCTTTTTTATTATAACTTTTTACATCGGTGATAATGGTTTTGTAGGATTGTCCGCTTGACATGGAAGTATTTCATGCCATTTATTATGTGATGTGATTAGAAACTTTGCTTTCTTGATTCGTCTGCATCTAGGTTTTTTTCCCTAGTTTAATCTGTTGGAAATATCTAAGTGGATATTTAATTCTGACATTTTCATTGCAGGGAGTTCGAGCTCACGTGAATTCTGAGCTAAGTGATGAAATCGGCAAGCAGCTTAGTGTAAAAAGTGCTGCTGCTGGTCTACGGTAATTTAACTACAAAAAGTGCTTCTCTGTTTACAATTTCACATTTTCATAGAGAATTTGTTCTTTTAATATAAAATGATTTCTTCATTTGCATGCAGATTCCCATCCATATAATTAAATGTGAAAATTGTTTATGGATCTTCCATGCAGTTGTATTATATTATATGATGCTCCGGCCCCAAATTAGTTCACATTACTAGTTGACTGGATCTTTTTAATTGCATGAACCTCAATTATGCAAGGTTCTTAGAGCCATAGAACTGTTTTGATCTTTAAATTTGTGCCAAGATAAGAGTTGCCATAATGACTTTCAATAAGATGCTTCAAGGTTTTGGTTCAGGCTTTCATAGAGTAAGAGTTTCCCTACTGATGCCAGTGCTATGTTGTTGAAGAGTAATATGATCATAGAGCAAGACATGTATGGAGGTTGTAGCAACAGTTTGCTTAGAAGAGACATATGCTCTTGTACAACACAAGACAAAGCCTATTGGCCATCTAATAAGGCAGCCTTTGTGGTCCAAAGAGAAATACCCATGGTAGTGTAAGACTCAGTCAATGAAAAATAGTAATAAGTAAATAACTCAAAGAGTAAATCCAAGAGTTAATGTTAAGTTTCATTAAGAGTCGTATCTTGGGCCTTAGAAAAACACAATGTCTTTCTTAGTTCTCTAAGAGTATTTTATTATTTAATGAGTCTTTTATATGTCTAGGAGGTTTTGGAAGTTATATTTGAAGTCTATAAGTAAGGGTATATTTTGTAAAGAAAATTAGATTTCCATGAACAAAAAAGGTGTTGTTGAAAGCTTGTTCCTTAATGTATCTCGTATACTTACTTCTCTCTCTTATCTCCACCATTCTTATATATTTCAGTAATTTCTTTAAAATTTGTCCTAAGTCTTACGTTTCCCTGTACCTTTTTGATGTAGGATATGGGTGAATTGAGTATTTAGGTAGTTTAGCGGAAGCGAAAACAATGGAAAACAGAAAATAGAACAAAAGGGATAGGTCTGGAATCACTACAGGGGTTTGGCTTCACACCAGGGGTTTGGCTTCACACCAAGTAGTCTCCAATCTCTGGAAAATAAGCTTTTCTTTATATCTCAACAACTCAACTCCCTAATGAATTACATAGATGGGGTATTTATAATAATTTTACCCTAGAGTGAAAAGGAAAATTAAACTTATTCTAGGAAGGAAATCCTAATCCAAATAAAATAGGAAACTTAGAAACCCTACTGAAATCTGGAAACACTAAAAATCCTAATAAAATCTGGAAAACTTAGAGAACCTAGGAACTAACAAATAGATTAGGAAACTAATTAATAATTCCCTCTTCCATCTCTTTCGTTTGTAAACCCTAATGGGTTTGACAAAGATGTCCTCATCACTTTTTTAATTACTACTACCATCTAAAGTCCACCACAATCTAGGCAACAGCCCACTCTGTTTTGTTTTACATCCTATTGTTGTAAGAACTGAAACGTCCGCTTCTTTCATCATTCCAAGTTCCCCTTATTTCTTCAAGTACAATGGTTAAACTTGAAACTTTCATTTAGAGTTGGAGCTTTTTCTCAATATTTTGAAGGCAATAAGAAGGCACTCAATGTGTGGATTGAAAAATTGAAGGAGCGACATTTTTCACCATGGAAAGGGAACACAAAGAGGAAACTTAGTGAAGGAGCGACATTTTTCAGAAAAACTCATATTCTTAGTAAGAGTCAACGTGTTCGGGTCTTAGACCAGCTCATTTTCTTTTAAGTTCTCTGAGATCTATTACCAAAGGAGATTTTTATTATTTACTGAGTCTTTTAGTATTATTTATAGGAGTTTTTGGGATTTGGTAGTTCTGTTTGAGCCTATAAATAAGGCTATATCATTTATAGTAAGTCAAATTTTGATGAATGAAAATAAAGTGTAGTTCAACGAAAGTGGTGGTAGTGGAGATGGAGTTTTCTTCTTATCATGCTAGTATGTAATTTTTATTCAGGTATTGCTAACGAACTTTTAGCAAATTATCTAACTTATGATATGAAAAGCAAGCATTTAGCAAGATTTACTATCTTGAAACTTGTCATATGTATATTGGTTAGTTGCATATTTCATTTACAAATCTAAAACTGACAGAAAGCTTGTATTCTTAAGGTCCTGGCTTAGGATTTGGGTAGTGGGATTATGGTTCCATTTGAAATGTTTTCCTTGACTTGGATATGCCATTTCCTGAAAGTTTGATTACTCTTTGTTTTTCTTTTCATTTACCGATGATAGTTTACAAGTTATAAAATGTTGGTGGAGGAACTTGAACCAAGTATTTTTTGTTGGATTAAGTTTGTAATTGTCTTAAGAGTGTTTACATTATGATGCCAGGCCTATAGGAGCTGTTATATTCATGCAGCGGAAAAACCTAAAAATGTGCTTAAGGAGTTCTGATAGTTCCACTGATACCTCTGAAGTTGCGAAGGTGTGGCTTCAGTAATAATGTGACCTCATACCTTTTTGTACTACTTTAACTTCTTTTTTCTACTTTTCATAGACTATTGAGTGTTATTGTTTTTTTCTTTTCTTCTTCATCATTATCATTATTAATATTTATAATAACGCAACATGACATGTGAAGGCATATGGAGGAGGAGGCTTGCCAAGTTCTAGTTCCTTTATTATAAGGATGGACGAGTACAATCAGTGGATCTCGGAAAATTCAAGATGAACATGTCAAGGTGTGAAACACAATTGTTAATCCACAAAGTTGTTGAATTACCTGACCATCTCTTTCTCTGACATTTCTATTTGTGCTATAAATACTGAGATTACATTCAAGTATTCTTCCTGTTTCATTTCATATTGGCAATTTGATATTTGCATGCACCCACTTTTGAAAATAATCACATAAATGTATTTTAACTCTGCCAATATCTGTGCAGGTTTTGTCTTTGTTATTGATCGAGGATAACTTATCCTCTTGATTACTAATACAAAAGTTTCCATTCAACAAAAAAAAAAAAAAAATTCACATAAATGCAAAATTGGATAGTTGAAAACATTACCATCACTGATTATCACAGGGTTCTACCATATCCGTTCTAATGTGCATTGTTGCAGTTAGTTTTGGTCAAGCCCAGTGAGTGAGTCTTATAGGTTCTGGAAAATAGTTTGAAGTTTGAACTTCCAAGTGGTTGTCACTGATTCGGAACAGGATTTGGTGAGTGCCCTGTTAATTTGTATGTGGGCTAGATCAATAAATTAGTGGATGATAAGATTAGTCTGAAATTATTCATACACTATGAGTAAGAATAAGTTGTTCTATATGGCTTTGAGGGCTCGGAGTAATAGGTTTTTCCCTTGCAAAGAGATATGGGGTCTGCAAATTTCTCTGAAGTAGCCATTTTCAATTTGATTGCTAATCAACAGATGTATTTGATACAGAGATAACATGTTTATGCATATTGTTTCTGCATTTGTATAAAAAATAGCAAGTTAATGAATCATGTTTTATCTCACTATGAGACAACTAAAACCTCTTCTGCTTTGTCAGATTCAGTTCTAATACTTGCTAATTCTGTACTATGCAATTTTAAAAATGAAATCACATGTAACTGGAGATACGGGTATATTAGTTCACTGGACAACCATCAACCACGATGCCCTTGGCAGTTGGACAAGTAGCCAAGTCACAGTGTTCACCGTTTGTACCCCACCAGGCCACACTTTTATTTTCCATGCCTACTGAAAGGTACAATAAAACTGCCATGAAAGCCAACCCAGCATCCAGTGCCGCTGAAAGGACATAATTGTACCTCTGCCACCACTTCTTCCTGTAACGGAAGACAAAAAAATTGAAAATTGTTCCGACTATAATCCAGGAATTGTAGTTCAATGCTGTAGCTGGAGGCATCGATCCTGTTGCTCCCAGAAGGACTGGAAGATTAATCAGGCGTATCCAATTTTGCTTTGGGTATGCCTTATGCAGTACCCAAACAATAACTGGTCCGACTGCACCCCCGAGGAAGAACCAGTTCATGGCTCCGTAGATTCCAAGAGTTCCAAATATACGTTTAGGTCCCGCCAAACCCCAAATCACAGAAGCATCAAAGAAAACTCGGTCACCTGGGCATGTCCAAGGACTATCCGAATGAGGATCATCCACGCATATATTCGTGATAGAGTTCAGCAACCAATGTGCTACTGCAAGGTTGACGGTTCCAGCAAGAATTGTTCCGATGAACTAGGCATACATGTAAGAAAATACATCAGATATATTCTAAAAAGTAAAGTGATGATATACTGGAATATGTCGCTCCAGGTTGCCCTTTACTCCAGCTCTCTGCTATTTGTTAAGAGGCACCATTTCCAGTAAAATCTCAATTCTTTCACAAGAATATTTAAGAAGTTTTCAACTATGCCTTTAGCATTATTCAATCTATCTCTTTGTATGTGGATATTATGAAATTTTAACTTACCTGAACTAAAAACATTGATCTTGGAGGGATCTTCATGTAATGTCCGAGCTTGAAATCATTCAGAAAGGAGACTGCCTGAGCCATGCTCATGTAGCCATAAGTTTTGAAGCATACATTGGCTATTGGTCTTCCTGGTAATATGATTCCCATGATGTACTCTGTTATTATGTTTAGCCCTGGTGTCTGTACAAAGGGAAATCAGAACATAAGTGAGTTTTACCGAGTTTTAAAAAAGGGTTTGCAGTGATGTTCCCTGCGATATATAGATATGAAAGTAGCAATTTCTGTTCAGTCATAATGCAGGAATGTCATGTAATGGGCCATCCAGTTATAGCTGGATTAATTTAGAACCTGCTGATTACATCTATCTACGGTTGTGTACTACTAAAATATAGTTTTGTATCATGCAAGCTTTTTTATAGACCACATGAAATGAGAATCTGGTACTCTGGTATAGGCACCACATGAAAAGAGAATCTGGTACTCTGGTATAGGCTAACTTGCATGGAAAAATCCACCTGACTACTTGGGATAAGTTGTTACGTGAAAGCATGGATATGTTGATAAGTTTAACTTTTATATATCTTTTGCTGCAAATTAAATACAAAACAGCAAATGTCTGACTCACCTGGTTTGTTGTTGCTGTTATGATGCTGATAGGAAGGGTGAATGCAAAGGCCATGGCAGCAGCAAATAGGAGTCCCCACCATGGCATCTGAACCTGATCATTCAAGACAGTACAGAGTACAAGAGAAACTGCAACTGTAATGATGAGCATCATGTAAAACCACCAGGAAGGTATGTCCTTGTATCTTCTCATCAATCTTGTATGGATATCTTCCTTTCCTTTGTAAGAAGCACGATAGCGATCAAGTATCTCTCTGCCCATTTAGTTGTACATCAAAATGTAAATGAGTTTTAATATTTCAAAATAAGAACCAGATATGGGAGAATAGTGCTTTTGTGAATTGATTTAAAAGGTCATATTTGTATCTATTTTTATCTGTATACCTGTGATAAGAGATTGAGAAAAACTGGTGGAAAAAAAGTAAAGTACTCTTGAATTTTATATGATAAAAGTTTTCTCCAAAATCTTGGTTGTATGTCAAAAAATTTACATGTGAGAACATAAAGAAGTTTTGCATCTCTCTAAGTTATAAGAAGTATTTTACCTTCCATAGAATAAGGCTACATGTGTGAGGGTGGAGGCAATGGTTGCAAAACCAAAGCCATAAGTGAGAGCAAAAAACGTGCTCAAGTGAATCCGTCCTTGCTCCTCATACTTTGGAATATCTAACTCAAACTTGTCATTGACTATAGCTGTTATGTTGTAATCTTGACCTTGCGCTGTAAACAAGTGCGAGGAAAAAATAGGAAACCTTTGTGCAGTGTACAAGTCCAGTCCCCAGTATGCTATAGGGATTGCGAAGTAGAGTATCAATGCATAGCCTGCGAAAACATTGACGATGACAAAAAAAGGGGAGATGAGGGGGCTGAACAAGAAGGATGCCACTGCTGACCAGTCAAGTGTCAGGGCTCCAACTCCAAGGCCTCTCATGCCTGATCCAATCTGCTGGGCTGTAACTGACTTGGAGAATAGCCAGCAAACCCATGATATGTTTGTGAGTGTTGTGAAGAGATAACCTGGGAAAGCATACCACGTAAAACTGCAAACTAGAGCAATTAGGAAGAACTTTGCCCGTGACATGCGTTGCTCATCTTTCTCATGCAAGGCCCTGCAAGTTAAATATAAAACTGTAGTTAGCCATCTGATGAGAATGAACATTTTGTAAATAATGATCCAATATTGGATGCTAGGAACTGAAGATTTTGAACTACTTGATCATGAATTTGGCATGTCTCAATTGGTTTGGGATGTTTAGATGGATGACTGCCCTTATAAGATAGTATTGAATGCTAAGCAGATAATGACTTTGGTTGAAGTTAGCAGAAATGTCTGTTGAGACTGAAAGCATGGGGAATATGTGGAGGCTATGCATGTTTTGGTTAAGGTCTTGAGAAAACATATAAATATGATTTTTCGCAGAAGTAAATTAGTGGAACGAAAAAAAATGATTTGGCACATAAACACCAAGTAGTAGGAAAGATTTTTTCTTCATTGATCTGTATTTTGAATTTTGTAACCAACTTTTCCACTGCAGTTGACAACATGAATTCTGCTACTGCTGAAGTCTGAGGTTTTCAGCCCTAAGAAGTTAAAAATGAAAAAGGAATGAGGTATCCATGGCTGATCTGTTTATCGGCTAGAACCCTTCCACTACTCTCAGTCCTTCGTCGACAACACTAATTTTTGTTATTGCTATTTATAACCCCACCATAATACAGGAAAAGCAGAAAGTTTAAGTTGTTTGAAGTGCATTTTGATTCTACACAGGAATGAGTTTTTCTGGTGTTTAAAACAGCTGGAAAAGAACATGTGGTAGTTGGGATTTTTTTTCTTTCGATATCCATGCCTGTATCTATCGTTGCCCGTTTTAATAATCAGCAGAAAACAATGGGAAGGAAAATGGAAAAACTTGTCCGGCTGGGCCCATTTAAGATTCCAATTAACCAAGGTGGTTAGTGTGAGTGGTTCGGCACTCTCATTCCTTAAGAGAGGTCAGGGGTTCGATCCCCGCTCTCGTATGGAGTCACCACTTTGGCCAACACTTTACCCCTTATGGGCCGACCCGGTATGAGCGGGGATTAGTCTGGGTTGTGGTTAATGCTTAAAGGTGCCACTCATATTTGGGGCCCATCCAGGATCACTCGTGGTTCAGACCCAAAAAAAAAAAAGGAAAAACTTGTCCGGCTGGGCCCATTTAAGATTCCAATTAACTCATCCTAAATGGCTTTGATTTCTGGTCTACATGGGCAACTAAGTAACAGGCAGCTGCATGTGATGGGAGCTTCTATAATGAGGGTTTATAGTGAGGAGGCTATTTGAGGAGGCCCATCTCACCATCAAAAGGGGTGTGGACCCCCCAATGCACCCCCCCATGTACTTTGTTTTTAATTGTTGATAGTGAGATTTCACCTCCTCAAATAACCTCCTCACTCAACCTCCTCATTCTAGCCTCTCCAGCATGTGATGCGTTGACTCACAAATGGAAAAATAACAATCAATACAAATTCGAAAGTTACATCATCGATGCATACTTCAATCTTCAATTGGAGGGACGCCAAATTTTTCAAGACCTCAAGCTTAGAAAAGTATTAAATTTGAAAATTCTTAACAAGAGTTATGCATTTGTTTGCGTGTACAAAATTCTCAATAACGTGTCTCTCGCATTTACTACATAACTATAAATGTGAGATACCCGTTTCATGGAACGCGTGTATAAAATCTTGGGAGATTCACTAATATACCCAATATAGGAGCCCAAATTATAAAAATACCCTATATGAAATGGACTTTAGAAACACACCCAAAACTCATTTATAACATAACAAAAAGGCTTTTAACTTCTTTTAAATTACAAAATTACCATTGATTTCTCAAAACAAACCCAACCCCAAAACATATAAACAAGTCCAAAATACTCAATAGGACATCAAAGTAATTTAATAATCAAAATTAAATTCAATGAGGCCAATTGTCATTTTTTGGGTCTTTTTTGGGTTTGTTTATAGAAATTAAATAGTGTAGGGTTTATTTATAGTTTTAGTGCTAAGAATGGGTATTTGACTAAATATCTCTAAAATCTTTTTTTGTTAACATTGTTGTTATGAATGCATACATTATCTATCATGTGATAAGAGAGATAGAAATAAAGAATAAATTTTACGGGAGAAAGTAACGAACAAGAGGTAAAGTTGACTAAAACAATACCGATAGCTAATTTCCTTAGACAGCACAGACAACATATGAGACTTACTTACATATACAAGTAACTTTTAATTTTATTGGATTTATCATGGTTTGCTCGTCTATTTGAAGAAAAAGGAAAAGGAGACATACCGGAAAAGTGAGACCTGAACGAGTGTGTTGGGCCACCACATATGGGCGGGTTCAACAACGTACTTCCTTAACAGCCCAGCCCAACCGTATCCCAACACCTGCAAGTCATGTTCTCAAATTACCACAAAGCATATCGAGGGGTAAAAGAATCTCGCACTAAAGAATAAAACTATTTGTACCATCTTAACTAATCATTTAATTTATTGCGATTAGAAAATAAAACTATTTGTCATCCAATTATTTAGTATTCTGTTTTTGTAATGAATTTTGAATTTTAAAGGTGAGATACTCCAAAACACCGTATTGACAGGGATTGCAAATGATTCCAGCCCATGTTGAAAAATATCCACAATAGTCTTCTTATCTCATCATTCAAACAAAAAGTTAAAAAGTAAAAAAAAAAAGAAAAAAGAAAAAAGAAAAAAGTGTTTTCTAATCTTCTTTTCGTTTTCAAAAGCAAAAGCAAAAGCAAGATATTGATGAAGTTCATTTTGTGAGGAAAAGGAAAAAGTTATCTCTCACCACCCAACTGGCAGCTAATGATACAGATTACTAACCCACCGTCTAATTTTTTATTGGCCATGTTGGGCAGCTCAAGAGAAACCCACTTTTTATGAACTTGTGCGCTTCCAAAAAACAAAGAAAACAGAAGAAACGAAAATTTCAAAAAAAGTTAATTAAAAATAATATACCTGGGTAGTGATGATAAGGAGCCAACTAGCCAGAAGAGAGATTTTCCGGCCATAAAACGCTTTGATTATGTTGACAATCCCAACAGCATAAGCTGAGCCAAGTCCAAAAGCACTTCCAGCATTAGCAAATATGGTAATGAGGACGTGCTCTTTTATGTTGAAAGGACCCGGGTTGAGAGAAAAGGACCGGGACCCGAACCCGGGTATGTGGAATTTGTTTGTTGGGAGCACTTTGGCCATGAAGTGGCCAATGGGGAGGGTTGAGACTTGGACAGTGATTTGGGTGACGATGAGAGGCTCAGTTCTGTAGGAGAAGAATTGGTTGAGAAATGAGAGGAGGGCACATGAGAGAAGACCCAGGAACCACATCCGGAAGGTCCATACGGGTAGGGTCGGGTCGTCGGTGTTGGTCACGGTTAGACGGACTTGTTCTATGGGAGACACGTCATCGTCTTCGGCGTCGGAGTATAGGGGCTTGGGGGTGGTGTTAGAGTTGGATGGTTCTAGCTCTAGAGTGGCCATTGAGGATATGGATCAAGGAAAAGAGGGAAGAAAAGAGAGTGTTAAGGTTGGTCTTTGTTGTTTGTTTTGTAAGAAGGGTTGGCTTTATAAGTTTTTTATTGCATGCTATGAAATAAAATATAGAAAAGAAAAAAGTCAATGTATTTAAAAATAATAATGATTTTGAGTCAAGTTTGGAGTCTATTGTTTTGTAAAGTTTGCATATTTATTTAGAGATTTTCTATTTAAACCCCGAATTTCTCTTTGTTCACCCCAATACTTAATTCATTAAGCTGTAAGTTTTATTATTAGGTAAAAAGACAAAAAAAGTCATCCAACTTATACTTAACCCTATTACATTTATACACACACCCCACCACTCTTCAAATTAAGTTTTAGAAAAATACAAACTATTCCACATCCTATTGCCAAATATGAAACTTCCCTTTGCAATCTCTTAATCCCACAAAATGCTTATTATGCATTTCCTTTCTATGTATTTCAAGTCATGACATGATTACTATCGTTGACTATTAAAAAGTAAAAACTAAAGACCAGACTGAACTATTTAGACTCATACCTTTATTATAACTACACAACTGGATGTTTGGTGTCATTTGCTCTTACATGAGAAACCTCATGTTTTATGCCATAATACTTGAAACGATTTGAATATGGGTGTTCTTCAGAATTCTTATTCAACCAGTTATCATTCAATAAGTGATGAACTTCAGGAGCTGACTGCTTAGATTCACTATAATCATCTTCACTGCAGCTGGTATTTGTTGCGTAAATACAGCTGCACCAAAATGGATTCAGTTGCATCCTCAACTTGTGATACTCGCAAGTGCACGAACCGTTGGTAGTTTAGCGTATGTAAGTGCGAGGTCGATTCCACAAGGATTGGTGATTGAATGATCCAATTTAGTTTCCCTACACAAAACAGAAATGAAAAAGAAAGGAAATAAATAAAACAAGGAAGAAAGAAATAACTAACTCAAGCAAATAAGTTCCCAAGTTCAATTAGATTAATGGATTGGTTCTAGCTAAAGTATGATTAAGCCATGGTGTGTGGTCATAACCTTGTGTTCCTAATTCCCTAATTTGATCATTTGTTGTCTAACCTAAAATTAAGCATTAGGAACCCATTAAGCATAGAAGAACAATTTAAACAAC
>NW_018923273.1:44510-75565 GCF_002207925.1 Prunus avium | reverse complement strand
TTTCATAGCTGGAATGTCTCCCCACTTCACTCATTATGTTGGATCCAAAGTCAGTTGCAGCATGGGTGAGGCACATGGCTTAAAGGAGGAGACAAGGCTCAAAGCTGGCAGCTGCAAATCCTCCTGAGCATGGTTCAGTGTTGGACGGGCTAAGGACTCCACATATGTTCAATTGGGCTGAATTTTGGATATGTTATACTAGACACCCAATTGAACAACTTCTATGAAGAATGTCTCCTCATCCGAGTTGTGCAGATTGCTGAAATGAGACCTGCAAGGTGACTTACGAAACTGGACTGACAAGAAGTGTGGCCCAACTTTGGTTTTGTCTTTAAGCTCTTGCTCTTATCCCAATCAGCCCTTAACATGCATGGATTGCATCAAATGTGATCTCTTGCTATCTTAACCTACAAAACACACAAATAGAGGTAAGTGACTCAAAATAAAGAGAAACTAAGCAAAATCACTAAGTAAAGAAGGCAAGCAAGTGTATGAAATTATGGACTTATCAAAACAGAAAATGGATTAAAAGCACAAGTTTAACTCAATAACATAACCAAATCATAAGCTAGAAGGGTACAAAATGATATACAATTATGAACCAATCAGTTTCACCCTAGAATTCATTTGAAGTAGTTAACTACTCAGTAATTAAGATACTTTAGACCTGTTGCAGATGCTAACTATCGCACAGAATATGCATTCTGGAATGGGATAGGGCCTTACCGGAGTCATAAGGAGACAAACTTGTATATTGATTGTATAAGGAGACAAAACAAGTCATGGATGAGATATGACATCATCTAAATTGTGTTACTGGATGGTATAAGCAATGGATTTGGGAAAGAAACCGATTGAGTAAACGTTATACAGATGGTATTCAATCATTTATGGAAGCAGCAAGTCGGCACGTAAATGACAAGAATGAGACCAAATGTCCCTGCATGAAGTGTCAGAATGATGCTGAAGATATTTTTATTATGAACTTAATATGCTAGCTGATGACTAATGATTGGAAGTCCGAACTTATTATGATGTTGAACTGATTTGTCTAGGATTTTATATGAACTTAATTGTTGGCAGATATATATAGGACCAGAACTCCAATTTTATATGGATGTTTATATGAATTTCTCTTTAAATTTGAGCTGATTTCAGGAGCAGAACTCCAATTGTACGAACAATTTAGTTTCTTAGACAAGTTGTTTTTGGTTTTTAGGCCAGGGAGATTGTTCAGAGACTTTGTCAAAGCGGAGGAACACTCGTGGTCCAATTGTGGGGCTTGGTACTTGTTCTGTGGTTAATAAGTCACAAACACTGATTCCGGTGCGAATTAATCCAGAACAGAAATTGGTGGCAACTGTGGAGATCCAAAATATGTTTGTCAATGAGATTGGGTTAATTACTCGAGCAAACGCTCCACTAAATGTAAATGGGTGGAAGAAAGTAACCTTGGAGCAGAAGATGGATATGGCGAAAGCACTGAAGGTCAGCACTTACTTTCTTTAATTTTTACTTTAGACAACACTGATGGATATGGATATGGCTTTTCTTTTTTGGGTTATTGTTGCAGATGATTTTTATGTTTAGCAGATAATGAGATATTGTTTACTATTTAAATGATAATCTAATATATTTTTTATGGTTAATTGTTAGTTTAAGTTTGACGTCGACCTCGAGGATCCGGATATTTGGGAGTTTATTGATGGCCATATGAGCAAGAGTTATAAAGAATGGAAAGCAAAGCTCCATAAGCACTTTAAGGAATATGCTCATGACCTTCAGCTTGCACGGGCCACACCTCCCACTAACAAGGTCTTTGTAACTCATAGGAAAATAGAGGAGTGGCACTGGTTAGTTGATAACTTGTACACAGATGAGAAATACCAGGTATCTTAATTAATTAGGTACTATTGTGACTCATTGATTATGACCATTTTCTTATTTATTAGTTAGAAGGAATATAACAAATTATTTGTGCTTTTATTAAAGAAAAGGTGCAAAGCCAATGTTAATAACAGGAAAAAGAAAGAATATGAACACACAGGAGGTTCACGCCCTTTCCTGAAACATAAGGAAGCAGCTGAGAAGGTAATTAGTAAATTTTTTACATTTAATGTTATTCCTACTAAGTTCAAGTAGTCCTCCTTTTTTAGTTATTGGAAAAGGAGAAGCATTAAAGTAAAGGTGAATGTGATATTTGTTGAAAAATCTGAATAGCATGGCAGGAAGCAAGAATATCAATGGGTTTGATTGAAATTAGGTGAAGTGGTATTGCGTGGAAGCAAAATATATTAATAAAATGACCCCTTGTGATTTCTCGTTGTCTTGATCATATTAGACCCCTTTTGATTTCTTAAACTCATTTGTTTTTTTTTTCTTGGGAAAATGAAGGAGGGTCAACATGTTACACTTATCGACAATTGGAACAACATGCATATGCACAGGGATAAAGGCGTATGGATCAATGAAGTTGCTGAGAATAAGGGGGTAAATGATAAATTTTCCTATACTTTAGCTACATGTTCAACTTATTTTTTTATTTTTTATGTTTGACTTTTGCTAACACAACTAGACTTCCTTTTTTGTAGAAGAAAATGAAAGCAGCAATGGCGATGTACATTCAGCAGGAGTCTGCGAGTTCAAGCAACCCTTCTGAACAGATCTCAGTTTCAGACGTGCACCAATTGGGGATTATGACTAAAGAACTTGGGATTGGATCGGGTAAGAGGATACGCGGATTGGGCTCGAATCTTCGAGTGGAGACTAGTTCTCGCTCTACAAGTAGATATAGCAAAACCTCTATGATTGAAGATGAGAGATACAATAAGCTCTCAGAAACTGTGGAGAAACTTTGTGACATCGTTAAGCAGCTGCAAGCTGGGATTAATGACAGATCTAGGAAGAAGCGTAAACGCAACAGTAAGTACAATGGTAAGGGACCTCGGCTCCGACCTGATTCTTCTGATTCTGATTCTGATTCTGCTTCTGATGATTCTACAACTAATCATCACGGTGACAACTTACAAGGTGGTGGTGATGGTTTGTATAATGGTCTTGAAGATATTGGTCATGGTCATTAGGTAGGTTTTAAACCTTTTGGTTGTTTTGGGTATGGATGATCTTGGTGATTTTGTGACTTTGATGGACTCAAATCCTACAATCTGACTTTGGTTTGTGGTTTTTGTTTCAAATCAAAGATATGTGTGATCAAGAATATGATTTGTAACTTTGGTCACATTGCTCATCCATATGTTAAGTAGTATATAGACTTAGCTGAAATTTTATGTAGGCTTTGGTATGAATGGATGCATATGCTTCTGTTGCTTGTGGCAACTGCTCCTAAGACTTAAAGAGATGAAGAAGTACTTTTGTGTGTTTTTGAAGGAAAGTGGAGGTACATGTGTAAGCTCTAACTTTTATTTATATTTCATATGTCTTAGTAGACATGACTTTGATCTTAGTTGCTGTGACTATGGTGATTTTGTTAATTATGCTATGTCACTATATTTTGCTTATGAATCTGTTTTGCTTATGAAAAGAAAATGTTGCATGGACTATGATATGTTTTTATGGTGATATATGTTGTGTACTTTGTAGAATTTTAGTTGGGGAAGTCTTATATATGGTAATTTTATTTGGGACATTTAATAAAAGTTTTATAAAAACTATATTAATTTAATTATATAAAAATAAAATAAAGCATATTATTAATATTCAATAAAATATATTTTTTAGTTTTTTAAAAAATTTAAAAAGCCTCAAAATCAACATCCTTGGCGACCAAATAACTTGATATTAGTGACAAAATAATTGAATATTGGCGACAAAATAATTCAATATTTGAGACAAAAACTTGGAACTAGACAGATTTTCCCGACCAAAGCTTTTATTATAAGCAACCAAAAATATTGACATTAAATATAAACCAAGACCAAATTTTTATTTGGTCCCCAATAAACATAACTTCAGCGACCAAATTTTACACTTTTGGAGACCCAAACAATAGGACGCCAATCGTAAACTACGACCAAATATTTATTTGGTCGCCAATCCCTTGGACTTTCGCGCCATTTATCAATTTTACGCGCCAAAGAGACAAGGGATGAACGACGAAATTATGAGAAATGGGCGACGAGAACTATTGGTTGCTTATGAGAATCAACGACCAAAATAGCTTTTGGTCGTTGTTTCTAGTATCTACGACGCCCCTTCTACGACAACTAGATTGCGACGAAATTTTTGTCGGTAATAATAATTAGCGACCAAAAACATACATTGGGCGACCAAATATGATTCGTCGCCAAAAGGGTTTTTCCTTGTAGTGAATATGGCTAATGCATACAACTCTTGTATTATAAAATCTTGAATTGGTTGATGCACTTGTGTTAGAAAATTTGAATTGGTTGCTGCACTTCACCAATAAATCCCACCAGCAGCCCTAGCTCATCTTCATGTCACCATGACCAAGCTTTCAACCAGCTACAATAGCTCATGCCTAGCTCACCATGACCAAGCTTCCAACCAGCTCATCCTGAGGTCAGCATGACCAGCAACTTCAAGGGCTTACAATTTGGGCTTCTCTTAAGCAAATGACGACTTTAAGTACTCCGTATCGAAGTTCAGAATGTGTCTGATCCAACCACACAAGTATTGGCCCAAGCCAAGCTCGGATGAAGAAGTTAAGGCCAAAACAAATTGTTAACTCGTTTTGCTCGCTGACAAAAATCCATCCTGAGCATGGTTCTGGGTTTGCTAGGTGACAGACTCCATATTTATCCAATGGGGCTGAATTTTGGATATGTTATAGTATACACTCATTGGAACAACTTTCATGAAGAATGCTGCCTCGTCCGAGCTGTTTAGGTTGCTGAAACAAAGCTTGCAATATGACCTACGGAACTGGACTGGCAGGGGGCTGTAGCCAAAATGAGTTTGTCTTTAAGCACTTCTTCCCTTTATCCAGATCAGGCTTTAACATGCATGGATTACACAAAAAGCTGAAAGATAAACACAAAAAGGATTAAAAGCACAAGTTTAACTCAAAAACATAACCAAATCATAAGCTAGAAGGGTACAAAATGATATACAATTATGAACCGATCAGTATTACTATCAGATTATGCCACTGAATAGGATTTTGCAGATAACTGTAAAAATTTCCACCTCTAAGTTATGGCGACGGTGAAGAATGTCCTCTTGATAATGAGGTGGTGATCCTGGGAAAGCAGACAATGAAAAGACTCTGAAATATCATCAAAAAATTAATTTAATTACTTAGTATTTCTCATGCCCAGAACATACTTCCTCCTCTAAAGGTAGCTTGTGGGGTTTAAATAGAAAATCTCTTTTATTTCTTATTTTTTCAGCTTGGGGTGTATTTAAGGGTAGTTTGGGAAGATAGTGGGGTTTTCTGAGAAATTGTGAAAATTTAAATTAAAAGTTGGGGTGAACTAAGAGAAGTGTAGGGTTTAAATAGAAAATCTCTTTATTTATTCATTGATGGATGTCAGTAAGTGCTTTAATATATCTTGTGGTGATTGAAGGTGCTCATCATTTTAATTTAAGGTGTACTCTTATTATCATTCTCAATATTTGACACGTGTTCATAAGCACAAGCATAGTTTACTAAATAGAAAGCAAAGAATTAACTATGGTTAATTCCTAATATGTTAGCAAAAATATTTCCTAACATGACAGATTTTTTCTTCTAACTTCAGACTTCAATATTAACAAGAGAAATATCAATAAACTAAGGCGCAGTTTGGTATTGCTGTCACTTTTAAAAAAAGTTGCTTTTGCTGTGCTTTGAAAATAATTAGCTGTAAAGTAAAGCAACTCTATATTTGGTAAACAATATTTTTAAGTGTTGTTAGTACAAAAAACAGTGTCAAAACCGTTTGGAAAATTTTAATATAAAACTGTTGTAACTGTGAATAATGACTAAAATGGACATGATGTTGAAAGTGTTATGTGCTAATCATGTGATGGTAATGGTGGTGGTGGAGTGGAGGTGGTGGTGAAAGAGATAGAGGTGAATGTGGTGGTGGTGATGAAGGTGGAGTTGGTGGTTGTGGTAGTGGTGGTGGTGGGGATGGCGGTTGTGGAGGTGGCAGTGGCAACGTGGTGGTGAGGTGGTGGAGTTGGATGTGGAAGTGGAGGTGGTGTCATTTTTTAAAATGAATGATGGTATTTTGGAAATTAAAAAAATTCATTAAAGGCTCATCTCTGCTTCTTTTGAAAGCAGCTTTGAAAAGCAACCCAGAGCATGCTTTTAAAAGCTGCTATCAAAAGGCTATTGCTTTTAAAACAATCGAGATATTTTATTTTTACCAAATACCTTAATTGCTTAACTTTAAAGTGAAGCAAATTTTTGGCTAAAAAAGCACTCCAAACGAAGTCTAAAAGTTACTAAGTGACTTTTCTTGGTATGAAGCAAAATTTATTCATTATATATGTTGCTAAATTTCGTGGATGATCTCATTGAATCTTGACCAAATTAGTAAATAAAATACAAAAAAAAAAAAATAAGGATCATCATTATTATGGTAGGAATTTCTTGATTCATGCAATAGATCATACTAAATTAAGATTATTTTTGTTTCTCTCTCTCTGGCCAATGCCTCCTGAGACTACTTGATAAACTTGATAGAACACAAAATAAATTAAAGATGCACAACATTATTGCTCTATCCAGAAGAAAGACCAAAAGAGGGGATAATTCATACAAGCAGAATCTCCAATAAGATTCTAATGTGAAAGCATGCTTTCGTCAACCATCCATTTTTTAAGCTTTTGTTTTGTTTTGATAAACTTGATAGAACACAAAATAAATTAAAAATGCACAAAATTATTGCTCTATCCAGAAGGGAGACCAAAAGAGGGGATAATTCATACAAGCAGAATCTCCAAAAAGATTCTAATGTGAAAGCATGCTTTTGTCAACCATCCATTTTTTAAGCTTTTGTTTTGCAGTAGATTGCGGTCTAAATCAGCATTATTAATTGAAAGAAGCACCTCTTCTTCTCCACTCTGAAGCAACCGAAAGCGATATTGGCCCAAGTCATTTTTACCATGTATAATTATTGGGTTTTGTCATTAATAGACCATCAAAACTAGCCTTAAAAATTCAACGGCGAAGGCACTTGGGGACCAGTGCAGTCACTGACACCCACTGAAATTTTATTTTAAAATAAAAAAGTACTAGTATGCATCCCAATTTCCTCTAAGTTAAAAGTCCTTTATCACATGGGTCATATCCAGCAACCAAAACTACATTTTCACGTGGGCCCTATTGACCAGCCAAATTTTCTACAACCATATGCTACCCATTCTCGAAAGGATTAGAACTATTATTATTATTATTATATATTGCCTTCTTGTATAAATCAATAAACCTAAGCATTTTTCTCTTTTCTTGGGGCAGAAACACAACCAGACTAGCCAGTTGCTTGTGAGTTTTTTTACTTCTTAAATTCTAATTATACTATCAAGTTTTTTTATTTCTATTGATTTTAATGGGTCTTTCAATTTATGTGTAGATGACCAAAGAGAAAAGGCTTTGGAGATATTTGGTAAATCGCCATTCAACTCCAAGTATGTATTTGTCTATCCCTTGTAATTTTTCTTGCGCAGTATGTAATTTTTTATCCCATTAATGCAATTGTGAACTTGTGTTGGTGAATTTTTAATTTAATTTTATAAATTTCTATATATATGATTCTTTATTGGTTTGATTTGAATTGAATGCTCAATTTGTTTCGGTTTATAAGTTTGAGAAGATGTTCATAATTGTTTCAATTTAAATTTAGTCCATATATGTGTTTCAGTTATGGAAAGATTTTTTAAAAGAAAATCAAAGTCTGAGTTAGCGGAGTCGTCACCTGCAAAGAGTCAAAAGAAAAATGAAAGTAGTTCAAACTAAACTGCGGAAGTTAACTTGGAAAATCTGTCAACTGATCTCGGATTATGTAATCAAATATTGAGTTACCATCCAAATGTTCGAGACCAAGTTTGAATTGCTTATCTCCAAAAAAGTCCTTGTCAACCTTGAGGGCATAATTTTCCTTTAAAAAAATTTGGGGCAAAACAAAGAAGGTTTAATCCTGCTTGGTTGGAGTACGTCATAGAAAAAGATGATGCCATTTGTCTATGTTGTTATCTCTAAACCTTGAACCTGAAAAAAGATAGACTAAAAATTCATGTTGGAGGACCGAATAGTGCCCATAATAAAGCTTGGAGAAGTTGTGAGGTCTTATTAAACAAAAAGCAACATATTGAAACAATTCTCTCAAAACACTCAAACCAAGTTCGAGTTGATTATCAAACTCATTTAGGTGCATCAGTAGGATACTTTTACAACAAGGGCTTCCATTTCGTGGCTGAGGAAGCAAATATTTGCAAACCCCGGGTCAAATAAATAATTCCATCTATTTGGGGATTATTTGATTGAATTACGGATTCTTGCCATAATTGGGGATTTGATTCTAAATTAAATCCCTAATTTGATTCGATCTCTCCAAGTTAGGGGAAAATAATTCATTTCTATGTGAGGATTATTCTTCCGAAACCCTAGCCACCAAGGCTCCTATAAATACATGGTCATGCAAAAGGTATGAGGTACGTATGAAACTCTGCAAAATTCCCCTCTCACAAATCTTAAGTGCCACAAATTGGTGCTTTCATTGAGAGCGCGAGTTAATACTCAACGCGTGCTCCAAAACCATTTGCACACTTTGTTCCGATCAACAATGGTTGGAAATAGACTTACGAGGAGTATGGCTGCCGCAATGTCGCAATTCGGGATGAATCCATGCCTCCCACCTCACGGCTACCTAGCCGAGAGCCAAGTGGCTCACGTTGCCTCACAATAGCCAAACGCAGTAGCCGAGACCTCCTCACAGCCGTGAGCTGCTGCTACAACCTCTTTGCAACCACTCCTTGCGACAGTTGCAGTGCCATTCCCCCACAGGAACGCATCATTAGCCGCACCACACGGCTGCTGGAGTTGCTGCAGAGCCGCAAGGCCCCACAACCTCTTCCACCTTGCTGCCACAAGGACCAAGTACCAGCTCCTCTTCCACCTTGCTAATGTCATTTTCAGCAAAGGAAAGACAGAAGTCGGTTAGTCATGTTCTGAAGAATTCAAATGAAGCTTAAGCAAATCAAAGGAGTACAATTTACCATCGCAGTAGGTGAGTGGAACGAGCGGACCATCCCTGGCCTCACCTTCCCACCTACCGCTAACCTCCAGCACGTCAGTATGCCACACATGGTCCCCTTGACTTAGATTGTAGAACAGCTTGACGTTGAACACTCAAACCTGAGCATACTTCTCATAGCGCCTCACCTCAGAAAAGTAGACAAATTCCCGCACTGTCATGTTCAGCTTGAAAAAATGACTCAGATTTTCAAAGCAGATGATCGCTCGGTAAACATTCAAAGTACAGTGGCTCGGAGTACACTCCATGGCGTAGAACACCTCCCTGAAGAACTTCGACGGCAAAAATGCGAAACCCAGCGAGAAGTAGAAGGGACGGAACGTTTGAATCCATGTGAGCCACATTGTTGGACAGTGGCTTTGCCAACTTGACATGCACGTCCTTCAGAATGGCAGAGTTGAAAGTGGCACGCCATGTTTTGAATTGGGCCTCGATGACACGCTTGTATACTTTGGAACCACCCCACAGGTACAAGAGCACTTGCGAGTTCAGTCATCGGCTTCTCTCTTCGGAAGATATGGTCACTGAACAGTTGCAAAAGTAACGAAGAAAATCGCAAATTAAAATTCTTCGTTCGAGATACAAAAAAGAAAAAAGAAAAAAAAGGAAAAGAGCAGCAACAAAAATTGGAGCAGCCCGAGTCGCAACAGCCCAAGCTACCACTCGCTCCAGCACGAGGCTTGGCCCAGCTTGCGTGCGCCCAGCGATAACTCCAGCCTGCGGCCCAAGTCGGGAAAGGCCCCTGCCTCGTCGCGCTCCAACCCAACTCACGCACGAGTGCGACCTCCAGCGCACCTTGGCCCATCCGCATGTCACTTCCAGCTCCAGCTCTCCCACGGCACAGCTGCCTCAGCTGCCACCATGGCAACCATCACCACTTTTGCTTCTCCTCTTCCCCTCGCTGCCAAAAATCAAATCAAAGAAAAAAAAAATATTTGAAGGCTCAAGTTAATCTACCTCTTGGTGCACTCTTCTCCTTGACAAGCGAAGCAATCTTCCAAGAACTCTCTCACTGACAGAAAATAAGGGAAGAGACTTTGCAATTTGAAAAGAAGTAAGGAAAAGGCCTATATTTAAGGTGACTGAGGTTCCTTGACCTACAAGGAGTCCCAAGCCCATTCCAACTGGGAACCCAATTTCAAAAAATTAGTAAGTCAAAGGCCCAGTTTGGGATTGCTATCACTTTTGAAAAAAGTTGCTTCTGCTGTGCTTTGAAAATAATTAGCTGTAAAGTAAAGCAGCTCCATGTTTGGTAAACAATATTTTTAAAGTGATGTTAGTACAAAAAGTAGTGTCAAAACCGTTTGGTAAATTTTAATATAAAATTGTTGTAACTATGAATAATGACAAAACTAGACATGATGTTGAAAGTGTTATGTACTAATCATGTGGTGGTGGTGGTGGTGATGGAGTGATGGTTGTGGTGGTGATGAAGGTGGAGTTGATGGTTATGGTAGTGGTGGTGGTGGGGATGGCAGTTGTGGAGGTGGTGTTGGTGGTGGTAGTGGCAGCATGGTGGTGGTAGATGTGGAGGTTTTGGAGGAGGTGGTGGTGGTGGCGGAGGATAAGGAGGAGGAGGATGTGGTGGTGGTGGTGATGGTGGTGGCGGTGGTTGTGGAGGTAGTGAATGTGGTGGTGCAAGTGGTGAAGTTGGATGTGGAAGTGGAGGTGGTGTAATTTTTTAAAATGAATGATTGTATTTTGGGAATTAAAAAAATTCATTAAAGATTCATCTCTGCTTCTTTTGAAAGCAGCTTTGAAAAGCAACCCAGAGCTTGCTTTTAAAAGTTGCTGTCAAAAGGCCACTGCTTTTAAAATAATTTGGATATTTTATTTTTAGCAAACACTTTAAATTGCTTAACTTTAAAGTGACGTAGGTTTTTGGCCAAAAAAAGCAATCCCAAACGGGGCCAAAGACCTCCTCCACTCAAGAGCCCAAGTCACAGAAGGAAGCCTAGGTGCATGCAGTTGGACAGCCCAACAATTAATTCATACCTCTTCCATGCCACCATGCGCCATGCATAAGCTGGGGGCATTTGTGGAAGCAAATATCTGCAAACCCCTGGTCAAATAATTAATTCCATCTATTTGGGGATTATTTGATTGAATTACGGATTCTTGCCATAATTGGGGATTTGATTCTAAATTAAATCCCTAATTTGATTTGATCTCTCCAAGTTAGGGAAAAATAATTCCTTTCCATGTGAAGAATTATTCTTTCGAAACCCTAGCCACCAAGGCTCCTATAAATACATGGTCACGCACAAGGTATGAGGTACGTCTGAAACTCTGCAGAAATCCCCTATCACAAACCCTAGCTGCCACACTCTTTCTCTCTTTCTTTCTCTCTCTCTCTCTCTCTCTCTCTCTCTCTCTCTCTCTCTCTCTCTCACACACACACACACACACACACACACACACACACACACACACACACAAGGCTCTAGCCACCACACACGGCTCCGGCCACCCGGTTCTCCCCGAGAGAAATCTCCGTACCCTTTGTTAGCTATTGTTTCTCCTAGATACAGTTGACCTAACTTAGGCATCGAAAGGTCTTTGGCCAACACCCCCTGGGTGTGGTCTTTTCACTCCGTGTTGTTTTATAGGGAGAAAGAGAAGAGAAGAGGAAGAAGCGATCCTGAGACGAATATTCTCTAAGGAGGAAAATTACTCCCATAGTGGGCATGATGAATATGAAAATTCAACCAATCAAGGGACTTTTCTTGCATTTTTACGATGGCTATGTCGTTTCAATGATGATATAAAAGTTGTCACGCTAAAAAATTCACCTCAAAATATGAAGTTGATATCACATGATATCCAGAAGGACATTTCAAGTGCTATTTCAACTGAAATTATCAATATAATCATCAAGGATATTGGTGATTCATTATTTGCCATTCTTGTTGATGAATCGTGTGACATGCCTTCAAAGGAGCAAATGGCAATTGTACTACATTATGTGGATAAAGGCCATGTAATTGAGCGTTTTGCAGATATTGTGCATGTTACAGATACTAAATCTTCCTCACTCAAGTTAGCCGTTGATGATTTCTTTTAGAGACATGGATTAAGCATCTCTAGATAGAGAGGGCAAGGTTATGATGGGGCAAATAATATGAGAGGTGAGTTTAGTAGTCTTAAAACACTCATTCTAAATGAGAATGACTCTGCTTTTTATGTTCATTGTTTTGCTCATGAACTTCAACTAGCTTTGGTAGCTGTGGCAAAGAAACATTCAGAAATTGCATATTTATTTACTATGGTTTCAAATGTGGTGAAAGTTGGGGGTGCATCCGCTAAGCATTGTGATATGCTGAGAGAAAAGCATGCTAATATAGTTTTTGAAGCACTCAATAATAATGGGCTCTTAAGTGGGCAAGACCTGAATCAAGAAACTAATCTTAAGCAGTCTAGTGATGCACAATGGAGCTCTCATTATAATTGTTTAATCAGTTTGGAAAACATGTTCATGTCTGTGATAGATGTGCTTAATATTGTAAGAACAGATGGATCAGGTTATGAACAAAAA
Source organism: Prunus avium (assembly GCF_002207925.1). The sequence continues at coordinate 62,809 of NW_018923273.1, read as the reverse complement.
ATTGAAGCAAAGGTTCTATTTACTTTTATGCAATCATTCAACTTAGGCTTAATATCACAAAACGTCCATAAAGTTTACGAAACTATCAGATTGCATCCTTACTATTTTTTTGTGTCATTCGTGGTTCTCAAGGTTAGTATGTGTGCTCACAAATGGCCTCTGCCGTTAGGTTCCATAAAAAACTCCGTTAGTTTACGGACGTGGTATATATATAAGAAAACATCCTTGAGATTCACGCACCTATCACAAATGGTCCTTGCTAAATTTTTTGGTTTTTTCATTTAAATTCATAAATTTTTTTTTAAAAAATAAAAATAAAAATTGTATGCATTTTAAATGAAAAAACCAAGGGTTTAGGGTTTAGGGTTTAGTGATATTAAGCCTTCATAAAATTTAAAAATGAAAAACCTTGGTGCATAAAATTTTGGTTTTTTCATTTAAGATTTTGGTTTTTCATTTCTAAATTCAAAAAACTCTCTTAGTTTGCTTATGTGGCATATATGTGGAGCCCACATCTCTAATAATATAGTGCCACGTGTATTTAAAATAGCAATAATGCTACGGGCACCAACTTGTTTACCAAGGGAAAGTTATAGGCAAAACACTGGACAGAGGTCGAAACTGAAAAACAGAGAAACGAATCTGCCAAAAACGACCGGTCGTTACTGTTTAGACGACCGGTCGTCACTGTTCACGACCGGTCGCACTGTTCACGGCACTGTTCACAGGTGATGCAGTGGTGATAAAATGGCGATAGAAAATGCTGTTTGTGTTTTTGTTTAGTTTTCTTGTGTTGTTTGATTTCTTTTACACTTCTTTACTCGTTTTTAGTTTCCATTTTGCATTTGTGCATTTGTGGTGTGTCAATTAAGTGTTCTTTACGTACTCAAATTAGAACTTATAGGAAGCCAACAAGTTCTTCGTGGGATCGACCCCGTACTTACATAATCTATACTTCAATAGATTCGTGCACTTGCAGGTATTTTTAATTGGTTGTTTGCACATTAATTTGTGTCCTCTTAGGAATGCAACAGGGTGAAGGAGGAAGACGGAAGGGACCATAAATATTAAACGGTTGGGTTTATTTATTTATTTATCTATTTTTTTTTCGGTGTGAAATTCTTTTAGGTGCGATGAGAGCTTCAATTCTTCAATGGAAGGACTGTTGCATTTCTAGGGTTTTTCAAGAGCGGGGGGCGAAGGAGGAAGACGGAAAGGACCATAAATATTAAATGGTTGGGTTTATTTATTTATTTTTCTATTTTTTTTTCGATGTGAAATTCTTTTATTTATATAATAAATTATGTAATTAAAATAGATGAGATGGCAGATGACATGGGTTGCCATATCATGTGCCACATGTGTTGGTATCCAAAAGTTGGTAAACAAGTTGGTGCCCGTAGCGTTATTGTTAAAATAGAATATATATATATATATATATATATATATATTAAAATAATTTAAAATTCATAAAATGTTGGTTTTTTCATTTTTAAATTTTATGAATTTAAATTGTTTATAAAAAAAAAACTCCATTAGTTTATTGATGTGGCATATATGTGGAGCTCACATCTCCAATAAATAATTTAAAATTCATAAAATTTTAAAAAGAAAACCAAAATTTTATAAATTTTAAATGAAAAAATCAAAATTTTTCGCAAATGAACATTTGTGATAGGTGCGTGAACCTCAATGATGTTTTGTGATATATATATATACCACGTCAGCAAACTAACGGAGTTTTGACAGAACCTGACGGCAGGGACCATTTGTGAGCACACATACTAACCTTAAGGACCACAAATGACAAAAAAAAAAAACAACAAGGATGCAATCTGATAGTTTCGTAAATCTTAGGGATGTTTTGTGATATTAAGCCTTCAGCTTCTTTTTTAGTCTACACTTGATGAAAAAAAATTTGGGAATCATAAACGACTTGTCTCAGGCATTACAAAAGAAAGATCAAGATATTTTGAATGTCATGGACTTGGTCAAAATATATAAAGGAAGATTAAAAGTATGAGAGCTAATGGTTGGGATTCTTTACTTGATCAAGTTTCTTTCTTTTGTGGCAAGTATCATATTGAAATTCCTAAAATGGATGATATTTTTTCTAGTGGAGGGAGACCAAAATGTAAAGCTCAACCCATCACAAACTTACATCATTATCGTGTTGATTTATTCATTGATGTCATTGATATTTAGATCTGAGAGTTAAATGATCGGTTCAATGAGAAGAATATTGAATTACTTATTTGTATGGCATGCTTGAGTCCAAGTAATTCATTTTCTGCTTTTCATAAAGCAAAGTTGATGCGACTTGCCCAATTTTATCCAAGTGATTTTTCTGAACATGACCTCAAGTCACTCGAAGAACAACTTGAGAATTACATTTGGGACTTGAGCTCTAACAATGAATTTACAGAATTGAAAGGGATTACTGATCTTGCGCAAAAGATACTTGAGACAAAAAAAGATCAGATCTACCCTTTAGTGTACTTGCTTCTGACACTAGCACTAATCCTACCTATTGTGACCATAAGTGTAGAGCGAGTATTTTCTGCTATGAATATTGTGAAGAATCGGTTACGCAATCGAATGGGGGATTTGTGGATGAATGATTGCTTGGTTGCATATATTGAGAAGACATTTTTAATAGTATAGATGACGAGGTTGTTATGCAACAATTTCAAAATAAGAAAACTCATCGAGGACAATTATGATTGTAATGAATAGACAATATAGACAATATGATTTTTGATGTTTTGATGTCTCGTGAGTTTGAAGTTTTTATTATTTATATTTTGTGAGAGGCCCCCGACACATAAAGTCCTGGCTTCGCCACTACCCTCATCACCACCCTTCTCAACACTTGACACGTGTCCATTGACATAACCATGGTTCCATAAATACAAACCAAAGAATTAATTATGGTTATGTCAATGGATGCGTGTCAAGTGTTGAGAAGGGTGGTGATGGTACACCTTAGGTTAAAGTGAAGAGCAAAAATATTTCCAAAATAATCTAGCCCAACTCTAATTACAACAACTGAGTCATTCTATAGTGAGGACCTTATCTAAAGCATTGATCCAACAGTTAAGATATAGGTTTGATCTTGGTTATGCCCTTGTTAATGTCACAAAGTATCCTGTTGTGACTGAGTAATAAAAGTCACAAAATTAGAGTGGATATTATTTTTCTTTGCTGAACTTTATGTCTTGTGTCCATGTATTATTAACATGTAATAAAAAGGCAAAACATATATTAATATTTTTCTTACGTGAGTTTTTTTCAATCTATATTGCTACCTTGTCTATGGGATTGGCGATTGGTAAGTTGCTGGTGATATTCTTACAAGCTGAAGTTCATAATCAGTCCTCACCAGCAGCGGCAGAAAACCCATCGTTGTCTCGAGTGTGCTACTGGAGACTCTGGGGAAGTCGGAATAGTCACCCATTGGGTCTCTTGTTTTTTCATGTCGTTCATGTCAAGCTTTTCTCTCAACAACCCAACACTGTGAGCTAATAGAGAAGATAATTTTTTGGCTGATACTTTGGCAGGATCCAGGGAATTTTTATTTTGATATAGGCCTCCTTGTTGTTATAAAATGCTCAGAGTTATGGATGGAGTTCTCCTACAAATTGTTATAAAATTAATTTTGATGGCACAGTTCTTACTAATGGCAATGCTACTACATGTTTTGTTATCTGAAATTCTTATGGTATTGCTATATATTTTCCATGATACCTTTCTGTAGGATTGTAGGGGGTGTGATGTGTGTTGCTCTGATACCATTTTTGGATTGTAGGGGAAACAAAGTGATTTTATTAGATTTGGAGGAGAATAGTACATAGCTTGATGTAGGCTAATTGGCATTCTTCGTAGCTTATTTTGGCTTATTGGCCATCACACTTGATTTAGAATAGTTTGGGCTATTGGGCCCTTCACTTAGATTGGTGAGCTTATTGGCTCCCTTATAGTTTGGGAGTTCTTTTCATTGGACTCCAATTTGCTTTATTGCTTTGCATGCCTATTTATAGGCATTCTTTGCCTACATCACACCACATACTAGAAATTTCTATATTTTACAATATTTTTGTGGCTATTGTTTAGCCATCATGTAACATGAGTGTTCTTGTTCTAGAAAGTTCTTCCAACTTCAACTCTCAACATAGTATGTTCTCCACAACTCTAGAATCATCCTTGTATTCATGATTCTTCTAGAACTGTGTAGAACCCAAATCGACATTATTTTTCAACACTTTCCTATTGGTATAACATTTGTTTTGCACAATGCTCTAGCTACAACAAGATATTCAATGGGCTATAAGACTTCAATTTTTTTTAATCTGGAGATTGCAGGAGATTCTAAACTACTTATCCAAATGATAAGAGGAAATGTAGTATACATTGGAAGAAGATATCCATTAGAGGAGATATTTCACAATTGCTTTCTCAACTATCAAGTCACACCCTACATCATATCTATCGAGATAAACAAATCTGGTAACTAATAATTATTTAGGACATAATTATGATCACGTATTTGGTTTTGTAATTTTTCTTCTTGGGTTCTTATTTTAGACTAAAATTTGACATGTTTGGAAATAGGATCTCCACAGGTAACATGTTTATGTATATTGTTTCTGCATTTGTATAAAAAATAGCAAGTTAATGAATCATTTTTTATCTCATTATGAGACAACTAAAACCTCTTCTGCTTTGTCAGATTCAGTTCTAATACTTGCTAATTCTGTACTATGCAATTTTAAAAATGAAATCTATTTGTCGCTGTTGCTTAGCGAGACAAAAAATTTCGTCGCGCAAAAATAGAATAAATTATTTAAAATTTATTTTTACGCTTTTGTATTTTGTAAAAAGGAAATTTGCGCGACGAAAAGATATCGTCGCACAAAAATAAATATATTATAATTAAATTAAATTTTAATTAAATTTTTGTGGTAACAAAAATAAATTTGGTTTTTTTTTAAATAATAAAATGAAATTGCAATAAAAAAATGTAATGAAGAGAAATATTTTTGTTATAACATAATATATTTAGTACAATAGAAATATTTAAAATGTAATTAATAAAGTTAAAATCTAATCAAACAACCCTCCAAGATCTACATTGTCGTCTGGCAAATGCGGCTTGGAGGTCTGGACATTGTCAACAGGGGGAGAGGTGTGGTGGCCATGCTCGGGTTGGCGGGGCTCGGAGGTCGACGGGGGAGGAAAAGGCGGGATTGAAATGCCGGAGTGAGCGTGGGACTGTAGAAGATGTGACAAATGACCCTTGAGCTCGGCCACCTCTGTCTTCAAAGCAATCACCTCACTATTTGACTCCGATGATTCACGGGGTCTAGGTGACCGATGCCTGTGTCTTTTGGGGTCTCTCTAAGAATCAATTCTTCTCTTTATTTGGATTTCTTTTCCTCAATTTCAATTTCAACTTTCACTTTTGGTCCATGTAGTTCTAGTTCTACTCGTGGGTTCGCGTTGTAAGTTGTAATCACAAGAAAGAAGTTGTAATTTTCTTTTCCTAGCTATCACAACAAAAAAGAACGTACGTGTGTTCTTGAAAACCAAAAAAGAAAGAACAGAAGAAGAAAAGATGGCGAAGAAGGTGACAGTGAGCAAGAGTCCACGATGGTGAAGCCAGCAGAGGAGTCGACGCCCCGAGGCTCGTTGTGGCTCTCCAACTTGGACCTAGAATATTCGCGCTATCACACATCAAATGTTTACTTTTACAGATCAAGTGGTGACGAGAACTTCTTCAACCTAGTAGTGCTCAAGCAAGCCCTTAGCAAGGCCCTTGTGCCCTTCTACCCCATGGCCGGTCGCTACAAGCTTAACGACCAGAATGGCCGTGTGGAGATTGATTGCAATGCGGAGGGAGTGCTCTTTCTTGTAGCGGAGAGCTTCTCTGCCGTTGATGATTTGGTGATTTTGTGCCCACCCCCGATTTTTGTGAGCTCATCCTCGGTGTTGATTACGCCGGTGGGATATCCTCATATCCCATTTTTGTGTTACAGGTATTTAATAATTATCATCCAAGGTCTCATTTTATATATTTTGTCACACAATAATGAAAAATTCCATGAGTGTTATAAAACTAGGGGGAATTGTAGATAACAATAAGAGGAAGAGAAATACAGAGAATTTGTTATATGAACTTGTATCAACTTATCTTATTCATCTTTGATAAGTGCCTATTTATAGGCTTACAATAGAGGTATTTAACCCACAATTTATAGCTACTAATTACAATAATAAGGGCATAGGTTACAAAGCAATAAGGGGTGGAGGTAATGGATCTTATGGTGGTCATCCACATTCCATAGATTTACAACACTCCCCCTTAGACGTCGCCTATGTTCACCTCCATCAGAATCAGAGGAGTAAGCTGGACCCTTATGCTCTCCTCTGTGTCTTTTTGGGTTTTTCTCCTCATCAGAAAGGCTACCGATGCTATCATCCTTCAACCCGACGTCTATATGTCTCTATGAATGTTACCTTTATTGAGGATGAAATGCTTTTCTTTGATACACCCGAGCATGTCCTTCAGGGGAGGACTAGTAGTGAAGGACATAACTGGCTAGATTTACAAGGGGGAGTAGTATTGGATAGTTTGATACAAAGGGAATAACCGATCGAACCTGTTGAACCGGCTGAACCTGCTACACTAGCTGAACCTGCTACACCAGCTGAACCTACTATTTTAACTGATGCCCCCCATGAAGCTTCTCTAATAGTACCTGATCAAGCTCCTCTGGATATTCCTGAGGTAAGTGCTTCTATTCATACTGCTGATAATTCTTATGTTTTACCGCCGAGAAGGAACCGTGGGGTTCCACCTGATCGTTACTCACTAGAAGGCAAAGCAAGATATGCTATTGCCCATTATGTGTCTGATCACAGGTTATCTCCTGAGTGCAAAGCTTTTGTGACCAGAATGGATAGTATTAAGATTCCAACCCGTGTTGAGGAGGCATTTAATGATCCAAAGTGGGCTGAAGCCATGAATATTGAAATGAAGGTGCTGTAGAAAAATAATACATGGGACATTGTTGATCTACCAAAGGGAATGAAGCCTGTAGGATGCAGATGGGTGTTTACAATTAAATATAATGCAGATGGTACTGTGGAGACGTACAAGGCAATATTAGTAGCTAAAGGGTTCACTCAGACATATGGAGTTGATTATCATGATACTTTTGCCTGTGGCTAAGATGAATACTATCAGAGTTTTGTTGTCCTTAGCAGTAAACTTGGATTGGACCCTGAGGCAATTTGATGTAAAAAAATGCATTCTTACATGGTGAACTAGAAGAAGAAGTGTACATGAGTCTTCCACTAGAGTATAACGTTACTGGTGGCACGGGGAACGTGTGCAAATTAAAAAGGCGTTGTACGGGTTAAAGCAGCATCCTCGGGCATGGTTTGGCAGATTTACTACAGCTATGAAGAAGTTTGGTTACCAACAGGCCAATACTGATCATACTCTATTCATTAAACATAGGGTTGGTAAGGTGACTTTGATGATTATTTATGTTGATGATATGATTGTGACTGGTGATGATACTATAGAAATTGAGAAACTGCAGAAGCGTTTAGCATCTGAATTTGAGATGAAAGATTTGGGCAGTTTGAAATATTTTCTAGGAGTGGAAGTCACTCGATCTAAACATGGCTTATTTCTTTCACAAAGGAAGTATGTCATGGACCTGCTAGCAGATACTAGAATGCTTGATTGTAAACCAGCTGACACACCTATTGTTGAGAATCATAAACTTGGTGTTTATGTGGATCAAGTTCCAACTAACAAAGAAAGATACCAAAGGTTAGTTGGAAGATTGATTTATTTGTCATTGACACGCTCTGATATTGCCTATGCGGTAAGCGTTGCTAGCCAATTTATGCATTCACCTAGTGAGGACCATATGGCTGCTGTGATGTGTATTCTGAGTTACTTAAAGTCTGCTCCTGGGAGAGGTTCAGTATTTAAGAAAAATGGCCACTTGGATCTAGAATGTTACACTGACGCAGATTATGCAGGGAATATTACAGATATACATTCTACATCAGGTTACTTCACCTTTGTTGGTGGTAACCTAGTTATGTAGCGTAGCAAGAAGCAAAACGTTGTGTCTCGGTCCTCTGCAGAGTCTGAGTACAGAGGGATTGCCCAAGGGGTTTGTGAAATATTGTGGTTGAGGTGGTTACTTGTTGAAATTGGGTTTAGATTGGATGTTGCTACAAAGCCCTACTGTGATAATCAGTCTGCATTTGAAATTGCTAACAATCCGATGCAACATGATTGAACTAAGCATGTAGAAGTTGATCGGCATTTCATTAAGGAGAAGCTGGGGCATAAGTTAATTTCTATACCTTTTGTGCCTTCTTCAGAGCAGCTTGCAAATATGTTGACCCATGCCATGTCAAAGCGCCGATTTGAAGACTCACTTGACAAGTTGGGCATTACCGATATCTATGCACTAAGTTGAGGGGGAGTGTTGGGGTAAGTCAACGTTCCTATTAGGAATAGAATTTATATTTTATTGTAATTATCTAAGTTGAGTAGAATTAGGAGATTTTGTACATATTTCCTATTTGTACCCACTCTGTATGTAGTATATATATTCCTCCTTGAGAGAAGAATAAACATATCAGTTTAAACCCTAATTATTTTGAGTCAAATTGTTATAAAATTAATTTTGATGGCACAGTTCTTACTAATGGCAATGCTACTACATGTTTTGTTATCTGAAATTCTTATGGTATTGCTATATATTTTCCCTGATACCTTTCCTATTGGTATAACATCAGTTTTGCACAATGCTCTAGCTACAACAAGATATTCAATGGGCTATTCGACTTCAATTTTTTTTAAATCTGGAGATCGAAGGAGATTCTAAGCTACTTATCCAAATGATAAGAGGAAATGTAGTATACATTGGAAGAAGATATCTATCAGAGGAGATATTTCGCAGTTGCTTTCTCAACTATCAAATTACACTCTACATTATATCTATCGAGATAAACAAATCTGGTAACTAATATAAATGAAATTGTTTCTGCATTTGTATAAAAAATAGCAAGTTAATGAATCGTGTTTTATCTCATTATGAGACAACTAAACCTCTTCTGCTTTGTCAGATTCAGTACTAAATTCTAATACTTGCTAATTCTGTACTGTGCAATTTAAAAAATGAAATCACTTGTAACGTTGGACAACCGTCAACCACGATGCCCTTTTGCGGTTGGGAAAGTTGCCAAGTCACAGTGTTCACCCTTTGTACCCCACCGGGCCACGCTTTTATTTTCCATGCCTACTGAAAGGTACAATAAACCTGCCATGAAAGCCACCCCAGCATCCAATTGCCACTGAGCAAGAGATAATGAAAAAACAAGAGAGAATGAATTCTTTCTGCATTAATGAGATTTTATTTGTGTGTGGGGTTAGTCTTTATTTTTTATTTTATTGGTCAGATATGTGAGGTAGGTTTGTTATAATGAGATTTTATTGGCTGGGACGAGGATGGTTACGTGCGCTGTGGTTAGTCTGGATGTAGTTCTAAGACCTTGATTTCATACTCTCCCCTCCTCAGTTTCGACGTTCACTTTTGCTCCATGTAGTTCTAGTTGTACTCGTGGGTTTGCATTGTAAGTTGTAATCACAAGAAAGAAGTTGTAACTTTCTTTTCTTATTACAACAAAAAAAAAAAAAAAATTACGTGTGTTCTTCTTGAAAACCAAAAAAGAAAGAAACAGAAGAAGAAGAAAAGATGACGGAGAAGGTGACAATGAGCATAATGCCAAAGATAGTGTAATTGATGAAGTAGGGAATGTGAAATAAGATAAGTTTTGCAGAGAATGCAAATCTGATTTTTCTCATTGCACATATTGAATATATATCTACAAGTATAGGCATAGCTAGATAGCCATCCGTTGGTTACAACCCCAATTCACAATTTACAATAAATTACAATCTCCAAAGCATGAATTATGTCTCCATGTTTCCAGCTTGTTGTGTTCCCCTTGTGTTCCCCTAAAACATGGAAATGAATTTCTAGGTGGTAAACAAGCTTTTCCATGTTTCCAGCTTTGTCTCAAGTCATTGTCAACACTCTCCCTCAAGTTGGTGCAAAGATATCACGCATGCCCAACTATTATTCTACTCAAGTATCAATAGAGATCAACTTCTACATCCCAAAAGATAAGTATTTTGCTGTAATTTCATTGATTTTATTTAATCGACTAGATCAATATAAATTACAATTTTCTAATATATATTTTCTATGATGTTTTGCAGTAAAAGTAGCATACATAAACCAAATTTTCCAACAAAAGGTACAAATAAAGCTGCCATGAAAGCCACCCCAGCATCCAGTGCCACTGAGCAAGAGAGAATGAAAAGACAAGAGATGCTTTCTGCAAATTGTTGGACAGCCACAGCTTTTTGCAAGTTGTTGTTTGGTGGGTTTGAAATATCTCAACTATTTTCCCTGATACCTTTCCTATTGGTATAACATCTTTTTTGCACGCCGACACATTTGCTCTAGCTACAAACAAGCTATTCAATGGGCTATTCGACTTCAACTTTTTTATCTGGAGATTGAAGGAGATTTTAAGCTACTTATCTAAATGATAAGAGGAAATGTAGTATACATTGGAAGATGATATCTATCAGAGGAGATATATTTCGCAGTTACTTTCTCAACTATCCAGTTACACTATATATATCAACATCATATCTATCGAGATAAACAAATCTGGTACTAGTAATTTAGCACATTTAGGACATAATTATGATCACATATTTAGTTTTGTAATTTCCTTCTTTGGTTCTTATTTTAGAATAAAATTTGACATGTTTGGAAATAGGATCCGTAGAGGAACCTCCTTTCAGTTGTACAAATTTGTTATTAGAAAAAAGAAACCCAAAAAAATTGCCCAGCCAAAGTTTTTTTGCAAGTTGTTGTTTGCTGGGTTTGAATTATATTTTTTTTGGACAAAGGTTTGAAATATCTCATCACCCGCTGCTTGAGAAATTAAATGCTATACTTACGTGTTAGTTAGAAATTAAATTCCTCTGGAACATGTGAAATAATGTCTTGTTGGTAGCTGAAAAATTTATCATGTTCAATTTGTAATCATAGGAGGACTTGTCGGTGTTTTTTTAAACGTGTATATTAGTTCTCCTGGGAGGTGTTCAATTTGTAATAATAGGAGGACCTGTTAAGTGTTGAGAAAAGTGGTGAGTATACACCTTAGGTTAAAGTAGTGAGCAAAAATGCTTCTCCGAACACTGTAAGTCCCAATTACTACATAATACTCTGGTGGAGCCATCATCCACCTAATGCTCCACACACACCATAAATAATTGGTGGGTGGTCTCAAGTTTAGCTGTATCTTTTGGGTTCTCTCTAAGAATCAATTCTTCTCTTGATTTGGATTTCTTTTCCTCAATTTCGATTTCACTTTTGGTCCATGCAGTTCTAGTTCTACTTGTGGGTTTGCGTCGTAAGTTGTAATCACAAGAAGTTGTAATTTTCTTTTCTTATTACAACAAAAAAAGAACGTACTTGTGTTCTTGAAAACCCAAAAAGAAAGAACAGAAGAAGAAGAAAAGATGGCGGAGAAGGTGACAGTGAGCATAAAAGAGTCCACAATGGTGAAGCCAGCAGAGGAGTCGACGCCCCGAGGCTCGCTATGGCTCTCCAACTTGGACCTAGAATATTCGCGCTATCACACGTCAAATGTTTACTTTTACAGATCAAGCGGTGACGAGAACTTCTTTGACCTAGTAGTGCTCAAGCAAGCCCTCAGCAAGGCCCTTGTGCCCTTCTACCCCATGGCTGGTCGCTACAAGCTCAACGACCAGAATGGCCGTGTGGAGATTGATTGCAATGCGGAGGGAATGCTCTTTCTTGTAGCGGAGAGCATCTCTGCCGTTGATGATTTTGGTGATTTTGTGCCCACCCCCGATTTTCATGAGCTCATCCCCAGTGTTGATTACACCGGTGCGATATCCTCATATCCCATTTTTGCGTTACAGGTATTTAATAATTATCATCCAATGAATGGCAATAATGAAAAATTCCATGAGTATAATTATTTAATATTGAAGGCATGGCATTTATAACTGTTCAGAATGAATGGCAAGCTGTTTGTGGACGGTGCATATTGAGTTTGGAAACGATTTGTAAGATGATAACAATGTTTTAGAGAGTTAATTTCACCTTCAAACCTTATAAAACATTGAATATTCAACAGAAAGTTTGAATGGAAACTCAAAAATTTCGATTTCTTTTAGGACTTATATATTACTAATTATATTATTGTTCATCCCATCATAATTGAGGGCCGCCTTAAGTATACGATATTATAAAACTTGAAGGATAACATCTGCCCTTTACCTCAGATTTTGAGGTACGGTGTGCAACTTAGTATATATAGAACTCATATAAGGATATCAATTAATTTTTGTGGGACACTCTTGTGGATCTACTCCGTATTGTATTTCAGCAATCTAAACTGTCTATCCTTTATGTATTAATTCAAAGATCATCTATGCAAAAAATCACATAAACCATTTGACCACTAAATTAATGGTTGTCACTTTAGTGTTTTTTTGAAGTATTGTATTGGTCTATTAAATTGGTCATAACTAGATGTCTTAATGGTTTTCAGTTGTATATGAATGAAAACTTGATAAAATACACGGTTTGGATTGTTAAAATAAAATTAGTCGAAGACCCTACAAGTTGTCTACCAAATAAAATTATTTGAGGTATCCTGAATATACATATTATAATATATATGATTCTGGATTTTACTGTCTACATATATATATATATGCAGGTCACGTACTTCAAATGTGGTGGAGTGTCAATTGGTGTTTCCATGGACCACCGCGTAGCAGATGGATTTTCTGCTCTCCACTTCGTGAATACATGGTCTGCTATTGCTCGTGGTGATGTCACAAAGATTAATCCACCCTTCATGGACAGGACCATACTTCGTGCCCGAAACCCACCTCAGCCTGCATTCCACCACATCGAATACGAAACTTGTGCAGAAAAGGAATTAGTTTATGATCTGCAAAAAACTACGTACTAATATTACTGCGTCCACGTTTAGATTGACGCGGGAGCAACTCAACATCTTGAAATCCAAGTCTAAGGAAGATGCTGGGAACAATGGTAATTCAATCAACTATACCACATTTGAGATGTTGGCAGGTCACATTTGGAGATGTGTTTGCAAGGCACGTAAACTTCCTGATGATCAAAACACCAAACTACGCATTCCCACTGATGGACGGTCCAGATTGCAACCCCCACTCCCGGCTGGTTTCTTCGGCAATGTCACTTTTAGAACTGCGCACATTGCTGCAGCAAGGGATATCCAGTCGAAACCAACGTGGTATGCTGCAAGTTGTATTCACAATGCTTTGGCGCAGATGGACAACAATTATCTGAGATCAGCCCTTGACTATCTTGAGCTTCAAACTCCTTGTCTTTCCCAACCTCCTGTCGGGCCTCCTCCGATTTGGTGCCCGCATCTTCAAATAAACGCTTGGATCAGGCTGCCGATTCATGATGCTGATTTTGGTTGGGGTCGACCCATTTTCATGGGGCCTGGTCGTGCGTATCCATTGGATGGGATGTCATTGTTATTACCAAGTGCGACTAATGATGGGAGTTTATCGCTGATTATTACTCTGCAATCTGAGCACATGAAATCATTTTCCGAATTGTTGTACGACATATAAGGAGGCGAGTCGGAGAAATTTGGTCCTGTCCAGTTTGAATCGCTGTCATTCTCTTCATCTTTAACGTAGTTCGAATTTGAAGTTGTGTATTGGTTTTTTTATGTTGCTTGATTGAGTACTGTAAGCTTTGTTTCCAAGGTAATAAATGTACTCGTGCTTGTGGTGGACTTATTGTCCACAATCACTACTACAAAAAAGGAAAAAGACGACCAGAAAAAAACGACGGAAGAAAAAAATACGACCGTTGTGTTTCGAAAGACGATGGTAACAGAAAAATGACGTGGATCATCTACTTAAGCACCAAAAAAATCGAGATCCGCTAGGGTAAATCTAAAACACGACACATCAAACTTAACAAGCGTCGTATTATTAAAGATGTTTTCTCCTGACTTAAACGACAGTAGGTAGGAATCCACCGACGTAGAAAGTAAAAACGACGATTTACCAAAACTGCTGTTGTGTTAACTTCTAAGTAAACACGACGAACTATTCTTAATCAGCGTCGTATAACTTTAATAAAATATATGTCGGTATATTAGTAACCAGCGCCGTATTCAAGACATGTACCACGACGGTAAAGATAAAAAGATCGACGTTTTGTATGTACTACGACGGAATTTATAAAAATATTGTCGTATAGGGTTCTGGGAACCACAACAATAGAAGAGTAGATAACGACGTCTAAATGCAACAATATCCATGTCGTATTTTTACTATATCAAGACGATTTAAATTTGTAAACCACGACGATCGGTTTCTTAACTTATAGCGTCGTATAACATTTCTTTACGACGTCAATTTTGTGAAAAATACTGTCGTATTTATCTCTTTTATACGTCTACCTTATCTATAAACCGTCATCTTAATTTTATTTGCTTTATTTAAAAAAATTTGGATTTTGGTAGCCAACGATGGTAGATGAACAAAATGAAAGCTAGAGAACACAAACATGGTAACATCCCTGATCCAACGAACAAAAGCATGTGTGTGGGTGTGAGAGACCCTCAATCCAGTGTGTTCTTAAGTCGTCGTCGTCGTAGTGTCGTTGTTTAGGAAAAACACTTTGCTGGGCATGGCAGTCTATGTTAAAATCCACGTGTCGGTGCACAAAGTTCTTGTCCTGTGGTTGGGGAGGCAAGTTAGGGATGGGAACTGTGTCGTCAACCAGATGAGACCCCATCTTATGTTGGGTATAGTTGGGCTGCAGCATAGAATCAAAAGAAATGAAGGGCTCCAGTTGAGCAATGGGCATGCCAATCGATAGTCCCTTGGCATGATTTAGCATACCTGGTTGCATGGCGTTCAGTTTGTGATCCACCAGTGGATTGGGAAAAAGGCCACCTTTTGGCAACGGTGTAGATGAACTTGAGAGTATTGCTGAGGTAGAAGAAGGCTCAGTCGTTCCGAGCCGAAAGTGATTAATAAGCATCTGCACGGAGTCTTGGAGTTTGTTGATGGCAAGGGTCGTCGTCGTAAAATGGTTGTGGACCTGTACCTGCTCTTCTTTTTGGTTAGCACTCACATGGGAGAGTTGGGTGTCAATTCTAGTGATACTGGCAGAAACTTTGGCTTTGAACTCATTTAATTGTGCGGTTAGGCTGGCCACGGTTTAGGTGTTGGAGTTGGCTCGACTAAACGAAGGAAAGAAGGAAGCAGCCTAGCATGCAGGCGCTCGAGCGGCAGAGGCATCTTGGCGCAGGCGCTCGAGCAGATCGCAATTTCCTGTTTCAAAACAGGTCGGTTTTTGGCCTAGTTTTGGGAGGTTTTTTAGTTTCCTATTCCTCATATGATTGTGCTAAAGGCCTATACATATAAATAGGTACTTTAGACTAGGGTTTAGATGAGATTCAAGATACACAAACCTAGGGTGAGAGAAAAGAGATCTAGAGAGAGAGAGAGAGAGAGAGAGAGAGATCAAATGGAGTTCTTTAAATTCTTGTGTAACCAAAGGGATTTTTCTCATACTAGTGAATTTTCTCGGGGATCACCGGAGAGGACGTAGGCACAACGCCGAACCTCTATAAATTCTTGTGTGTTCTTGTGTGTGTTTACTTTTGTGGTTTCGTGTGCGATTTATCTTTGTGTAGCTTGTGTTGTAATTGTTGCGTAGTCCATCAATGACAAGGTCTTGGAAGTGTTTTCGCACAACAAGTGGTAACAGAGCCGCGGTTGCATGGAAGACAAGGAAAAGAAGCTGGTAACCATGACAGATGCAGAGTGGGATGACCTAGACGAGCTTGCTAGAGGATCCATCGAACAACATCTAACCGATAAGGTGTTGTGTAATGCGATGGAAGACACCGCAAAGCAAACATGGGAAAAGCTAGAAGAGATGTTTGCGTCAAAATCATTGTCCAACAAGCTTTTCTTGAAGGAAGAGCTTCACTCTCTTAAGATGGAGGAGGGCGCAAGCATGATGGAGCACGTAAGCGCCTTTAATAGGTGTATTGCTGACTTGCAGAGAATGGATGAGGTTTATAAGTCGGAAGACAAGGCCGTGATGTTGTTGACATCTTTGCCACCGTCTTATAAACACTTTCGCACGACGCTCATGTTCGGGAAGGGAACCTTGAAGTATGAAGAGGTCATGCAAGACATCCTGACGCATGATAGAATGGTTCAACGTTCCGATGGAGTCTCTCAAGGTGAAGGTCTTGTGGTCAAGTCCGGAGAGAGAGGTAGATCGAGCAAGCGTGAGGGCAAGAAGAGCAATAAGGGAAAGTCAAAATCCAAGGCGAAAGATGGTTGTTTCGAGTGTGGGTCAAAGGATCATTGGAAGAAGAATTTCCCTACATGGTGAGAGAAGAGAAACAAAGGGAAGAAGCCGGATGAAGCCGGGGTCGCGGAAGGGAGCAACAGAGCGACGGTGAGCTTTTACTTACTAATAGCATTGTTAATACTGATGCACTTGCTATTACTTCCAGGGTTTCTGCTTCTGATTGGATTTTGGATTCCGGGTGCTCGTATCACATGTGTTCAAACAAGTCTTGGTTTGACACATATGAGACGGACAATGGCAGTGAAGTTATGATCGGGGACGGCTCAGTTTGTAGAGTCGAAGGAACAGGTACAATCAAGGTGAAGATGCATGACGGCGTGGTTAGAACATTGGGTATGGTTAGGTACATACCTAAGCTGAAGAAGAATCTCATCTCCCTGGGTACTTTTGACAAGAATGGTTATTCGTACAAGTGTATGGGAGGAAAACTCATAGTTTCGAAGGGTTCACTCGCGATTATGAAAGGGGAGATTCAACCTAACTGCTTGTATCGACTATGTGGTACAACAGTGACCGGTGGAGCAGCTATATCTACCAAGAAGAACTCAGAAGATGACACTCAGCTTTGGCATTTGAGGCTAGGGCACATGAGTGAGCGAGCCATGCAAGAGTTGCACAAAAGGAAGCTTCTAAAGGGCGTGCACAATTGCAAACTTGAGTTCTGCAAGTATTGTACCATGGGGAAGCAGTCGAAAGTGACATTCAAGCTGCAAGACAAGGAAAAAAGGAGCACGGGAGTGTTTGACTATATTCACTTGGATGTGTAGGGGCCTGTTGCGTAGATTCAGCTGCACCAAAATGGGTTCAACTGCATCCTCAACTTGTGATACTCGCAAGTGCACGAACCGTTGATAGTTTAGCGTATGTAAGTGCGAGGTCGATTCCACAGGGATTGGTGATTGAATGATCCAATTCAGTTTTCCTACACAAAACATAAATAAAAACAAAAGAAACAAAACAAGAAGAAAGAATGTACATTACAAGAAAAATAAATTACAACTACGAAAACATTAAGGAAATTAAGAGAACTTTGAGGAAGAGAAGAAAGTGTTGAGAACTTTGAGAGGGAGAAGAAAGTATTGAGAACTTGGAGGATTTTGGAAGAACATGTGTTTGAGAGCTTTGAGGATTTTGGAAAGGTTGAGACATGTGTTTGAGAGATTTGGAGACTTTTGGAAGAGAGGAGAGATGTGTTTGAGAAAGAGAAGGGAGGAGTGTTTGGGAACATTGAGAATTTGATGAAGGAATGGAAGAAGTGTTTGGAGAGTGTTTGAGAATATGTAGGCTTTTTGGAGAAGAAAGGAAAGTGGTGTTTGGGAACTTTGTGGATTTTGGAAACTTGGAAAATTTGAGAACGTAGAGACGGGAGGAGAAAGTGTTTGAGAAGTTTGGAGAATGTTTATGAACTTGGAGAATTTGAGAACTTAGGGAAGGGAGAGAAGGGTGTTTGAGAAGTTTAGAGAATTTGATGAAGGAATGGGAGAAGTGTTTGAGAACATGGGGAATTTGGAAGAGAATGAGAATTGTGTTTGGGAACTTTGTGGATTTTGGAAGAAAGAGTGTTTGGAAAATTGGAGAACTTTGAGAACTTTGAGAACTTTGGAAGGGAAGACACATGTGTTTGAGGAATTGGAGAATGCTTGGAAGAGAATAGAGAAATGTTTGGGAAGTGTTTGAAGATTTAGTAAAAGGATCATATTACAACAATTGAGAACTACAAAGGGAAATTAAGAGAATTTG
>NW_018923273.1:3603-33529 GCF_002207925.1 Prunus avium | reverse complement strand
GTGAAGAGGAGATTAAAATGAAGGAGAAGATTAAAAAGGGTATCAATTCTGAAGCAAGTTTTGTGCTCGCAACATGGAAACTTAGGTTCTTAACTTGGTCTACTCTTCTTAATGTCTAGGGGCAGAGAATTGGTCTATTGTTCTATAATCTCTTACTAAAACTTGCTCTTTTTTTTTTTAAATATTGGTTTTGCAGTGCAAGAAGGTAGAGATTGATGAATTCGGATCGAACGGGCAGCATTTATGAGCAATCACATCTAGTTCATCTATTTTTAATTATATAGTTTAATGCTATAGATATGATATTTTGTATGGATATAGTAGGAATCAAGTTGGTAAACTATGCAATTACTTTTGAATCTTCAAGTTTTATGAAATGAACAATTTTTTAGTATATATATGTATGGTGTGGTTAATAGCAGATTTGGACTTGAATTATTGTTCACAAAGCATTATGGTTTGTTTTAATAGTTAAAATCGTTGTTGAGAATCATTGGAAACCAAAAACAAAAACAAAAACAAAAAAAAAGCTAAAATGTAAAATCACTACGTCCAGTTACAATTGATATATAACGGTTTTTTCAACAATACTGTCGTCTTTAGAATTAATAGACGACGATTTTTTAACACACTATCGTTTTTAGGGTTTGCGTATGTTGTTTTTATGAAAAATTGTTGTCTTTACCTTTAATTAACGATGGTTCTTTCAGAAAAACTGTTGTCTTTACAGTTAATAGACGACGATTCCTTCAACCAAACCATCGTCTTTATATAAATACACGATGATTTGGAGTAAAACCGTTGTCTACACTGTTAATAGACGACGGTGAATTACCGTCGTAGTTTGACATTCGAAAGATGGCGGTCGATTTAACGAGGTCTTCTCTGTTGTCTATTTCAATTTTTGTAGTAGTGGAGAAAATAAAACAAGCGAGTCCAGGGAGAACTGTTTATTATACATTAAATGAAATGAACTACCATGTAAGACCCGTGTCTTAGAGAAACAAGAACGATGAGCAATCCTACATCGATCGGGGAGGGAAAGGTGAAGTGCTTTATATGTGTGGGCACTTCTCTTCCTAGCAATAGACCTTTTGGGCAAGATAGGATTAGCTTGAGCCCAAGAACAAAACCGTGAGGGGGGAGACCCAAAGCGGACAATATCTTGCTAGGGGAGTCGGGTCGTGACATGCCAAGTCTGGGAAGACATCAGAACATTGGACTTTGATTTTTGCTTGGATTGTCGTCTGTGACTCAGGCTGGACTGGATTTATCTGTACTGGAATTGCACGTCAACACCTTTAACTAATAGAGATTAGCTGGAAATCAGTACCAATGTTGAGATTGGCAGACCTATAATCAGTTTGAGCCATGGAGAGGCTTGACAAATGGGCAGAACTTAGAATTTGCGTCTGTTCTGCCTGTTCTGGAGACTATCTGTATGAGATTAAGACATCTTGGTGTCTTTATTCTGGTTGAACTTGAATTTCTCTAATCTGGACTGGATTAGAAGTGGTTGTATTGGCAGCTGCCAGCCTGGAATTGCACTTCAGTACCTGTTATGCTTGACTGGGGGATCACCTGTAAGCTATTCTGATGAGCTTAAGACATCAAGGCGTCTCTGAGCTTTTGTTGAGGTTTTCATATGATGAAAAACCTGGGTTCCGCCTGGTTAAACTGTTCTTAACTGAATTTGTAACGACAGAAAGCTGAGTTCTGCTTGATTCTTCTAAGCTGAATTGCATTTGCAACTAGAGAAATCTCGTTTTCTTGTTGGTGAGCTGCTTCTCTTAGCTAAGTTAAAGTCAGAAGTCTGAGTTCTACTCGTTTTCTTGGAGCTGGATTGCTCTTGCAAGCTTGCTAGCTTGATTGCTTCTAAATTTGAAGGCTTTTGAGATCGTGTGATCTTTGATTTTTGTCAGTTTGACTGAGAGTTTTTTGGTTGTTTGTTTTTGTTGGTTTAATTTGGCTGTCTCCTCTCCAGTTCATATCCTCTTATATTTATAGGAAATATGCATGATGATAACTCCTAAATATCTAAAGAATATTTGCTGAAAAGTGTTCGCTCCAGCAGATAAGGGAGTAGTATTTGTTTTGACAATAGCAGCCAATGTCAAGAGCCAACTATGGTGATTAGTTTTGGCTCTTTGTCAACCAATTCCCTTGGATGCCTCCTGTCTGTCCCTTGTAAACTGGGATTAAATGTCTTCTCGATGAAACCACATGGGTATTGCAAAAAAAAAAAAACTCAGCCTGTTTTCCTAGAAGTTAATGGCTATAGAAAGTGATTTCTGTTTTTACCTTTCTAACTTCAAGGTTGCCAATTTGGCTTTGACTTAGTCACCAACAGTGGTGATCAATTCTCAAAAAAATGCAAACCGGAAATTGGGTAAAAGCTAAACCAATTAATCTTGGGTCTTAGATTAAATCACCATTGGTGGTAATTAAAATCCATCCTGTAAAAATTACTTTGGGTAATTGGTTTATTATACCCCTCCTACTTTGGGATTATGGGCTATTCTCCATTTTTGGCAAATAGAGCCCATATTTCGTTGTGAAAATAGCCCAATAATTGACTAGGCTGGTGTGCTATCTGATCCATGCATAATATCATGAAAAATGGATACAAATTTTTTGCTTCTACTTAGTATCGGCAATAGGTCTGGAAAAGTATTTAAAAATATAAAATTTAGATATTTGTATCCTGTCGAAGTAAGGAACCATGGCATATATGTTTGGACTATATTCCATTTTGAGAGAGTTGAAAAAGCACTATCTTGTTGAAAGGTTCTATACATCTGCCCTTTCTCAAGGCATTTCTTTCGACAAAAGACCCCATTTTTTCATCTTTTCAGATGGTAAATATTTCTCAGATTATGGAGTGTGAATCAAACCCATGTTTGAATTGAAATTGAAATACTTATGCAAGTTCTTCCCTTATGAATCTGACATATTCATATCTGAAAGAGGTTGACAATAAGTTCTTTCAAAATTTACTATTTATCCCTCAGTTAGAAGTGTTCCAAACATGTCTGCCATCGAGTAAATAGCTCTACGAACGAATGGATCAAATCGAATTGGAAAATGGAAAGATTTGTACAAGTTATACCTTTCATCACCATTTTGTGGAACACCATTAGGTATGAATATGTTAGGCACCTGTAACTTGATTGGTGAAATAGTATCTCTCTCCAAAAAAGTAATTTTTTTTTTTACCGCCGCACAAAGAAAATATTTTCTTGCAAATGAACAAGATATTGAGGAATTGTCCATACGTAAAATCATAATTATTGATACGGGCCTTTTCCACATAAAAAGGGAATCCTTTGTTACAATAGAAGCAGAAGTGATGTGGATTATTCAAGAATCGAAGTCGATTTTCTTTATAAAAAGAAGATGTCCATGAACTTCTATGAAATGGTTTCACGGGATTCAGCCAATTGTCTTGATCGTGGGATATCATTGAGAAATAGGAATCCATGTTATCAAAAGATTTCCTGCGATTATTTCTAGCATGGAATGAGTCAATCATCCACTTTGGTATCTTATTGAACAAAAATAGTGATATTGTTTGTGGGAGCAAATTTCTTCCCACGAGAATATTCGCCCAAAATTCCTCTTCCTACGTCGTCGTCTCCTACTCCCTGCAAAATAGATCATAGTAAAAGGACCGGGTGGTCGGAGCCGTGTGTGGTGGCCGAAGCCTTGTGTGAGGGAGAGACAGAATATGGTGGCTAGGGTTTGTGAGAGATAATTTATGCAGAGTTTTATCAGGAATTTTAGACGTACCTGAAACCTTGTGTGTAGCCAAGTATTTATAGGAGCCTCGGAGGCTAAGGTTTCAAAGGAATAATTCCGTAGATGGAAAGGAATTATTCCTCCCCAATTAGGCGAGATTTGATTAATTAGGAATTTGATTTATTTGATTTAAATCAAATCCCTAATTGTGGTAGGAATCCAATCAATCCCAATTTAATTAGGTATAACTCCCAATTTAATTGGGTAATTCCTAATTAAATTGGGTAACTCCCAATTATGTCAAATAATCCCCAAATGGAAGGAATTATTTGACCTAGGGTGATTTAATTCGGTTCCCACAAATGCCCCCCAACTTCTGCATGGCACGTGGTGGCATGTAGGAGGTGTGAATTATCTGTTGGGCTGTCCAGCTGTAACTAGGCTTCTTCTTGGATTTGGGCTCCTGAGTTGAGGAGGTATTTGACTTGCTAATTTTCTGAACACCCAATTGGAAAGGGTTTGAGGTTCCTTGTAGGTCAAGGAATTTTAATCCTTATAAATATAGAGATCCTCCACATTATTCTTCAAACCAAAATCTGATCCTCCAATTTTGTTGGTGAGAGAATTGTTCCAGCTTGCTTGTCAAGGAGGAGAGAGTGCATCTCTAGGTAAATTGACTCGAACTGAAACATACATATATCTTTATATGTATATTTTTGTTTTCTTGGCTGGGGGGTCCAGCGTGGTGAACTTTGACAGCAAGGGAGGCATGCAAGCTTGGTACGTGTTGGTGCGCCAAGATGGCAACAAGGGTTGCTGGCGCCAGCTTGGGTTTGTGTGGAAGTGAGCCTGGAAGGCTGACATGTGCATGAGGGCTGCGACAAGGCTGGACCAAGGTGCTGGGCGTGAGCTGGAATGCACCAGGCGCGTCTAGCATCTCTGTTGGGCCACTTGAGCAGCTAGAGCGAACAGGCCACGCCTTGGGCTTCGCATGCTCAGCGGGCTTCGAGCTGGAGTTGGTGGCAACATGGGCCAGGCTGGAGCAGAATGCACGCTGGGCTGGAGGCGCGTGTCGGGCCGCGTGTGCTGTGTGCCAAGTGGGCTCGAGCTGGCTGGCATGCTGGGCTCCTCTCCGGATTGGGCTTCCACCTGCTGGACCTCTTTTTCTTCTTTTTTTTGTTGCTGCTGTTTCTTTTTCCTTTTTTTTTTGTTTGCTGCTTTTTTTTTCCCTGTTTTTTTTTTGTCAAGCCACGAACTATGAATTTTAACTTGCAATTTTCTTCGTTATTTTTGCAGCTGCTCAACGACCATGTCTTCTGAAGGGAGAAGCCGATCACCAAGCTTGCAAGTGCTGTTGTACTTGTGGGGTGGTTCCCAAGTGCCCAAAGAGAAGTTTGTGGCAAATTTGCATCGCTTCACCACCGAGGCCCAGTTCAAGACATGGCGTGCACTTTTTGATTCCGCCATTCCAAAGGACGTGCATGTCAAGTTGGCAGAGTCTTCGGCTGACTGTGTACCTCGTGTGGATCCGAACAATCCAGGTGCCAGGATTACCACGTTTCGTCCCTTCTATTTTTCAATGTTCTTCACATTTTCGCTGTCAAAATTTTTCAGGGATATGTTCTGCGCCATGGAGTGTGCCCCGAGCCAGTGTACTCCGAATGTTTATCGGGCGATCATCTGCTTTGAGAATTTGAGTCGCTTTTTCAAGCTAGGTCTGACTGTTCGGGAATTCTTCTACTTCTTCGAGGTGAGACGCTTAGATAAGTATGCCCAAGTTCGCATGTGTAAGCCGAAGTTGTTTGACAGTTTTAATCAGGGCGATCATGTGTGGAGCAAGGACGTACTGGAAGTCAGCGGCAGATAGGAAGGGGAAGTTGGTTAATCAGGGCGATCATGTGGGGAGCAAGGACGTACTGGAAGTCAGCGGCAGATAGGAAGGGGAAGTTGGCGACGGTCGCTCATTCCTCTCACCTACTGGATAGTATCTCTGAAGGTGGTGTGCATTCCATTGTCTTAGAATTTCCTTTCCTTCTAGAGTGTCGAGGGTGTAACTTCCTTTGCCCCCAGGTCGGCTGATCACGTAGGGGCCTTCCCAGTTGAGCTTCATCTTCTTTGACCCTTGCCTTGGTGCTGTGATGAAGCTCTTTCTGAGCACAAGGTCCCCAGGTTGAAACTGTCTGATATTGGCCTTCTTATTGTAGTAGGACATCAGCTGCTGCTGATAGACTGCAACTCGAACAATGGCCTCTTCTCGTTCTTCTTCGAGCATATCAAGGTTGACTTTCATTTGCTTGCAGTTTTGGTCAAGACTGCCCAACTCAGTGCTCATGGAAGGGACCGTGATGTGTGGGGGGATGATTGCTTCAGTCCCATAGGCTAGAGAAAATGGTGTCTCGCCGGTTGATCTCCTTTTGGTGGTGCGATAAGCCCATAAGACTCATGGCAGCTCGTCGACCCATTTTCCTTCTGCACCTTCCAATCTTTTCTTCAGGCAGTCCAGTACGATCTTGTTGGTTGCCTCTGCTTGGCCATTGCCTTGAGGGTATCTAGGAGTTGACAGGTGTTGTTTGATGCCATACTTCGCAAGGAATGCGGTGATCTGCCTGCCCATGAACTGTGTACCATTGTCGGTGACTATCGACTGCTGACATCAGCTTCCTTGGTAGAAGATAAAGACTCGGCCTCGATCCATTTGGTGAAGTAATCTGTGGCAACGATCATCATCTTCTTTTTGGTAGGTGCTGTCGGCATAGGCCCCACCAGGTCAATGATCCACTGCATGAATGGCCAAGGACTGTTCTGCGGATGGTATTCCATAGCTGTCAAGCCAGGGATTGGTTTATTTCATTGGCATCGATCACATCGTCGAGCATACTTCGTGGAGTCTTGGTGCATGGTAGGCTAGAAATAGCCTATGCTGAGACCCTTCTGGGCAAGCGATCTGCCCCCAGCGTGATTTCCACATTCGCTGTCATGTATTTTGCAGAGAACCTCGAGTGTCTGCGGGTAATTGATGCAAGTAAGATAAGGGCCGGAGTATGATCTGTGAACAAGCATGTCGCCTTTCATGTAGTATCTCGCAGCCTTCTGTTTGATTTTTCTGGCCTCGGACTTGTCCTTGGATAAGTTTTCGTTAACTTGGTAGTCAATGACAGGGTCTTGCCAGCTAGGATCCTGATCGATCTGCATCAGGTTTGGCTGCTCTACCTCTTCTATGCCTGGCTAGTCAAGGTGCTCGATCGGGATAGAGCGTCTGAATTGGGTATCAAGAGCTGATCCTAAGCTTGCCAGTGCATCTGCGTGCGCGTTCTCTACTTGAGGCACTTGTTGGATGGTGAAGGTAGGAAATGCCTTCAACAACTTCTGGACTTTGTCAAGATACAAGATCATCCTTGGGTGCTTCGTCATGTATTCTCCTGAGGCTTGATTTGTGATCAACTGGGAATCTGAGTAGATGGCCAGCTTCTTGATTGACAGCTCCTTCACCAAGGGCAAGCCAGCGAGCTATGCCTCGTATTCTGCCTCGTTGTTTGAGGCTGGGAAGCCAAGCGTGATAGCTAGCTCTAACAGGGTTCCATCCGGGGCGATGATGATGACGCCTGCTCCAGCTCCTTTTTGGTTCGACGTTCCGTCTACGCGCAACTGCCACATGTCTTTGGGTTGGTCAGTTTCAGCGGAGGTCTTGTCTGCTCTCGAACTTTCCCTTTTTTGGCTGACCAGCTTCTCTTCTTCGGCCGATGACATGAATTCTGCGACAAAGTCTGCTAAAGCCTGGGCTTTTATTGCAGTTTTTGGTTGACAGAGGAGGTTGTATTGGCTTAGCTCTATAGCCCACTTCATGAGTCGTTGAGACGCGTCAGGGCTGTGGAGGACCGACCTCAAAGGAAAGTCGGTCATGACGATGACTCGGTGAGCTTGGTAGTAGGGTCGCAGCTTTCTCACGGAAACTACAATGGCCAAAATGAGCTTCTCCAATTTCGAGTAGCGAGTCTCTGCATCAAGAAGGGCTTTTGACGTGTAGAATACCGGATGTTGGGCCCCCAGTTCTTCTCGGATGAGAGTTTAGCTGACGGCTAAGTTGGACACTGCCAGGTACACGAACAAGTCTTCACCATGAACTGGCTTTGAGAGCAGGGAAGGTGAATTGAGGTAAGTCTTTAGATCCTGGAAAGCTTCTTCGCACTCCTCGTCCCATTTGTCTTTTTGTCCTTTCTTCAAAGCTTTGAAGAATGGTCTACATTTGTGGGTAGATCTCGAGAAGAATCAGTTGAGGGCCTCTGCTCTGCCCGTCAGACTTTGGATTTCCTTTACTGTTGATGGTGACTTCATTTTGAGAATTGCTTTGATTTGGCATGGGTGCGCCTCGATACCTCGTTGAGTGACTAGGTATCCCAAGAACCAGCCGAACGATACACCGAACATGCATTTACTTGGATTCAACTTCATGCGATACTGGTGAAGCAGGTTGAATGCCTCAGTAAGGTTCTTAATGTGGTCTGCTCACTTAATGGCTTTGACCAGCATATCATCCACGAAGACCTCCATGGTTTTGCCGATCTGCTCCTTGAAAATTTTATTCACGAGCCTTTGGTATGTTGCACCAGCATTCTTTAGCCCAAAGGGCATGACCTTGTAGCAGTAGGTCCCTCTCTCGATGATGAAAGAGGTCTTCGCCTTGTCATCCTCGTACATTAGGATTTGGTTATAGCCTGAGTAGGCGTCCATGAAGCTGAACAGCTGATTGCCGGAAGTTGAATCCACGAGCTGGTCGATTCTCGGCAGTGGGAAGTTGTCTTTAGGGCAAGCTTTGTTGAGGTCGGTGTAATCGACGCAAACTCTCCACTTGCCCTTTTCTTGTTTCGCCACCAGAACAACGTTGGCCAACCATTCTGAGTAGGAGACCTCTTCAATGAAGCCAGTAGCTAAAAGCTTATCGATCTTGGCTTCAATGATTGCGACTCGCTCGGGAGCGAAGTTGCGTCTCTTCTGCACCACGGGTTTGCTGGCGAGGTTGACATAAAGTCGGTGGCAGATGATATTTGGGTCGATGCTAGGCATGTAAGATGGCGACCACGTGAACATGTCTTTGTTGTTCTGGAGGAAGGTGGTCAGCTCCACCTTCTTGTCTAAGCTTAGGCGCGAGCTGATCCGTGCTTTTTTGTCTGGCTGGTCAGGATCGAGGGGTACTAACTCAACGTCTTCCTCAGGCTTCCAACCTTCTTCAAGGGAGCCTTTCGGGCGAATTCCCTTGTCTCGATCCTTCTCGTCTGGGTTCTGGCACGAGCCAATCTACGCTTCTTTGTCTAGCGGGCCAAGAGCAAGGGGTACTAACTCAACGTCTTCCTCAGGCTTCCAACCTTCTTCAAGGGAGCCTTTCGGGCGAATTCCCTTGTCTCGATCCTTCTCGTCTGGGTTCTGGCACGAGCCAATCTACGCTTCTTTGTCTAGCGGGCCAAGATCAAGGGGTACTAACTCAACGTCATCCTCAGGCTTCCAACCCTTTTCAGGTGAGTCTTCCGGGCGGATTCCCTCGCATTGATCCTGGCTCCTTAATTGCTATTTTGAGGTAGCAACTGCTCTCCTGTTCGGGCTTGCTTGTCTACTGGGAGTGTGTTATGCCACTTCAGTAGCTTGCATTACTAGTGTGAACTGTAATTGCTTGCTCTTCTTGAGCCCTTGGGCTGTGCATCTCCTCGCCATGGCCTGGTCACTGTTGATCTGCCCGATCCCGCCCCCAGGGGTGGGGTAGCATATCTTCTGGTGTAGAGTAGATGTGATGGCTTTGATCTTGTTGATCCATGGTCGGCCCAAGATTCCATTGTAGGGAGAGACCTCATCGATGACCATGAAGGTTTGCGAGCAAACCACTGGGGGTGAGTGGACGTCTAGGTCAATTATTCCAACCATGATTGACGTGGCCTCATTGAAGTCGGTGAGCGATCTGGCAAGTTTGCTGATCTTGGGTTCCAATCCCATCTGTTGGATAATAGATAGTTGCAGGATATTGGCTGTGCTGCCCTCGTCCACATGAACTCGCTCGAAGCTTGTTCAATTTGGATGCAGATTACTAGGGCATCATTATGCGGCTGATCAAGCCCGATGAAGTCCTTCTTCTGAAAGCCGATGATGGATGTATCTGCAATGACTGGTACGCCAGTTGTGACTTGGGAGTAGAGGTGTCAAACGGGACGGCCCGGCACGGCCCGTTTGACACCTCTAGTGGGAGTTGCCAGTATTCGTCATCATCTGCTGTGGCACCCCGATTCTTGTCGTCGGGTTAGTCTTCTTGATAGTTTGCGGCATTGTCAAGGAGGCCAAAATAAAACCCGAAGACCCCAAGTTCCACCTCCACTCCGCCACCGTATCCCTCATCAAAGCTTCCGCCTTCGAATTCACCGCCAAGTGGGACGTCACGCTAGTTGCTGTCAACCCCAACCACAAGCTCACCGTCTCCTACCACAGCTTACATGCCACGATCTTGTATGAAACGAGTGACAGCGACCAGGCCAAAGCCAGAGTCTTGCTGGCAACGAAGCCGGTGGCGCCACCCCCAGCTTTGAGCACCAAGACCGAGACCACTCACAGATTCAGAATCGAAACCCTGTCAGGCCACTTAAGCGGTGATGTGGCAAAAAAAATCTCAGAAGGAAGAGGTCGTGGAGGGGTAACGTTTGAGCTCCACATGTTGGGTTGGTATAGGTATTCGTTGTATAGGACAGAGCTCAGGAAGTTGGAGGCCGCCTGCCACGATTCGAGTTCAGGTTTTCGCCAGGTAATTGGACCGGGGCACTTCCATTGACGGGTCAGTCACGTGCATGCTCGCCTTATTCATCAAGTCCTAAGCTTTGTCTTATGTAGTGGAGGAGAGAGTGGATTGGTTGGTTTGCCATTTTGTTAATTTGCTTGGCAACTGTTATAGTATGGAATGCGATTTAATATAAAGGAGTAACTTTTCCACGTTCATTGAAAAATATGGTACTCATATTGTTGTTGGGGTGAGGTGAGAATGGTTGGAAAGGATATGGTTCAAAAGTTAAGGAAAATACTTGCGTCATTTTTTGGAAGTAGGAACTCATACTTTTCTATCAATCACAATTTGATATATGCAGAGATTTTTTTTTTATATTGTTGACAAATTATTTTTGCGTATGTGTCAAATTGATATGCAAGAAGTAGAAATGCCTCTTTCAAGGGATGGAGGGAAACAGTGTGCAGTGCACAAGTTAATAAACAAACAAACAAACTTTAGAAAGCTAAAATAAAATAAGAAAGGCTACAATATGCTAAGAATGAAAAGTGGTAAGTAGAGCACAAGAGAAAAACTCTAGCCGCAGAGAGAGAGAGAGAGAGAGAGAGAGAGCTTCAAATCCAGGAAAACCCTGGATCCCATTGGATCTTCGTTGTTCTTCCACATTTGGTGGACCTATGTCAATCTACTCTTTTTTTGGCAGATTTATTGTCTCAAAATCAGAACCCAACCTAACCTAACCATTTTCATGTTATGTATATGTAAAGCATCCAATGATATTTATCTCTTAATATATACAGCTATTTATGCATGCATATTTAATATATAAAAAACATTAACAAAAATCGAAAATGAATGATTATTTATGTTATCACACAAAGGATACTGGGGTGGAAGGGATTTAAATTTCGGAGTTGCTAAAACTGAGGTGACCAGGGCACATATGCGTAATTAGTTTTTCAGTGCAGATGACTAGAAACATAACACTGTCAAGTAAGCACAAAAACTTGTCTCTTTGAAAAGAACTCAGTCCCATATATAAGCTAACCTAACCAATTATTTGATACAACAAAATTGTCTTTAACTTTCATGAAAAAGGAACGCTGTGTATTCGAAATGGTTATATGCGAAGATGCATATCTATTAAGGAATAAATCATACTGGATACCAAGAAATAAATAACACTAGATGCTATGCATGCACCTAACATGAAAAAAATTTAGGTTAGGTGGGGTTTTTCTTTTTAACTTTATTTCCTTTCTGGGAAAGATTTTTAGGGTAGTTTTGCAAAATATTTGTTTGTGCATGGCTAGGCTTACCTATTTTGTTTTATTTAAATAAAATCTTATTCATCCAGAAAAGTTAAGGTTTTGACATCCTCCCTTATGTTAGCGTTCGCAAATCTCACGGCCTGGTGCTCCGGGCCGCGTGGATCTGCATCAACACAGGTCGTCCTTCTTTCGGTGCTGTATGGTTTGTGCGCGGGCGTGCCAGCACGGTTTACCGTGCGTTTGAGGGTGATATGATTGGTTTGATAGATGAATGATGCGCCTGTTTGAATTTGACTTTTAATCAAAGCGATTGTGGCCGAGAGAGGAATTGATCTCGGCCGTTAGGTTCACGGCCTGAGCTACAAGGCCGCTGATGGTGCGCTGATGGTGGTTTTAGGTGGTGCTCCGGCGCGTCGCTGGGTGGCGACAGTCGTATGATATATGGGATGAACGAAAGAGTAACAAAGATGGTGCTCCGACGCCTTGAAAATCAAGGGTCGTATGATATATTGATGAACGGATTTTCCTACAAACTGCCACTACTCCTAAGAAAGCAAGTAAATGTATTGAAATGGCATTACACGAACGTAAATGACAAGAAGTAAATGACAGGAAAATATAATCTGCTCCGTGGGAGGCTTGTGTTTGGTGTTGAACCCCTTAAATGTAGTTTGAGCTCGCTATTTATAGAGAATGTCTTGAGGAGACAATGAAGCTGAAAATCTGCATGGTGAGGTTGATCAGAGCTAGTGGGCAGTCGAGTCGGCATTTGGGAACGTGAAGCATGGTGGTGTGACACCCATAAACCCCGGCTGCCGCCCTGGGGGCGGGCTCTGCATCTCGGGCCTTGGAGGGGCATTTAATGCCCTGGTCTGATGGTTGGTGGCTTAGCCTTACAAAATCATGGGATTTTCACACATAATCCCTGATTTTACTCACCATATCTGACTTCAATCACGTCCCCTCTTTCTTGGCTCATTAAATGCTCCTACGTGGATCATGTTCTTTCTGCTGTGATCAGAGGCACTACTTCATTAAATAAAGCGTGGGACCATGATGCCACGTGGCGATGCCACATGATTTTCCTACTTTGGCCGTGTATCTGAGGAGTTTGTCCTCGGCCAGTATTACCGAGGCCGTGACCGAGGCCGTGATGACTTTGAATCATAACTCACTTTTGTTTTTAACAAAAGGAAGAACGATGACCTGGCCATGGATAGACGCTAGGGCCGAGCTGTTGTTCCTTCGGTCAGCTTTCTTGGCCGAGTTTTATTAGGCACAAACACCTTATTACTAAACACATCATCTATCAATTGTTGTTGTAGGCACAATTATTAGTTGCCCGATATTAGCATGACAGTGCTATTGCATAGTTTAGTGCTTTTTTAGGTCTCTGGTTTGAATCCCTACGACATCATATTTTTGTGTGTGTGTGTGTGTGTGAGAAATCTCCCTCCTTGATATTTTAATGCTATAGTTGTTGTCGTAGGCACATTTATTACTTTCTTACGTAATTGTCAAGTACCGCCGTTATGTTGACAAGTTCCGTACATAGTTGTTACCCTCGTACTTTCATCCAGAAAAATTAAAATTTTGAAGTAATCCAATTATTACTAAACACATAAAAAAAAAATTAACACAATTGTTGTTGTACACACATTTCTTAATTTATGCCTGGCATTACCATGGCGAGTACTGTTTTACGTAGTTGTTACCCTCGTACTGTCATTTACTACAACAATAGTAAAAAGAATTAGCATAACATCTTCTTATACAATAATTCTGGTAATTAGCAATTTTTGTTGAAGTTCTGATATAGTTCTATACAATAATACTGTAGACAATAGTTCTCTCATACAATTTTTGTTGAAGTTTTTGAGAATTTTTGTTGAAGTAGATCAGTGACTCACCTGCTTCCTTTTGTAAATTTAATCATGGTGACTAATGTACCTGGAAACATATGGCCAAAATGCACCTGTCAACCAAAATGGAAACCTGCCCTTCCCAGATTGCAAAGCAAGCAGATCCTTGACAAAACCACCATTTACCAGATAAAATCAAACCTGTCAACATAATACCAAATTGGCACACAGATTCAAGCCCCTTTGTTTTCACAAACCACCCCTACAGAACAGTGCACTTCATCTATAAAAGCACATAAGACTGGGTTAATATGTACACAAAGCCACCATCTTTTCTCCTCTAATTTCTAAGTAGGTCTTAGCTAGGCTTCCATAGAGAATATTAGAATGGTTAAGGTTTACGAGGAATATGATTCCCAAGGAGAAGAAGAAGAAGATGGTCTGAATAGGAAGATGGTGTTGGTCTCAAAGAGCCTAATGGTTCAAATCAAATCAGTATATCGAATCGATGATTTACCAGAGGTAAAATATAGAGTTTGATGTTAGGGTTATTGTTTTACCACATTCTCAGTTTATGTTGTCCTTTTTCGAAATTCTGATTTTCAACCATAGCCCCAAAGCAGGACAACTCTATTAGGGTTTTGAAAAGAAAAAAAAACTAAAAGATAAATCCTTTGAGGATGGTGTGATCAAGAATGTATATAAAATAAATCTCTTCCATTACCTAATAATGGATTTGTTTTTTCTATATATCACTAAAATAAGTCTCTTCGAATTTTTTTTGGTACAATATATATCATTTTCGTCATTTTATATTCTATATTTATCTAATTTTTCACATATTTTGTGTTCTCTTGTTGTGCAGTGGCTACTCCAAAGCAGATTAGAGAGGCCATGCAGGTTGATTTAGCTCCCTTGTCAAGAGTCATCTGCAGCTTGCTGGTGGGTTTTGAATTCTTGTATCAACTTCCTTTGGATTTGTTTGGTAAATCAAATTGGAAAGTGAATTAATATGTTGACTGTTCAAGAATCCATATACATGCTAGAATTGATGTCTATATCTCTGAAATGCACAGCATGCATGCCACACAAATCAAGGAAATTGGGGTAGACAAAATTGTAGATCTACAATTGATGTGAATATTATACTCTTTTATGATACGCTGAGGACTTCATAGCCAATACAATCATGCTTTGAAAGAGCAAGACCTAACCTTGTTCAAGTCTAATTTTGGATGTGTACTCATGTTCATGCAGGTTGCCTCTTTTGCCCACTGCTGTGCTGGACACATACGAGATGACCATTAAAGAGCGAGAAGTGGCCCTTGAAGAACGTGACCGATCTAGGAGGGATTTCAAAAAAATTAAGGATATCCTGAACAAGCTAATGGTTGAGGTGCAAAGTGTTCGTTGTCGTGTCCCTCCTATGTGCAAGACTTACGGGTTTCGCAACAACTAAGTAATGCATGTGGTGTATTTTTCACATTGTATATTAATTATGCATCCATTGTATTATGATGATATGGGTTAGCATCGGTTTAACGCATTAAATGAATGTATGCTTGGCTTTCCAATTCCAATGCTATGCCTTGGTGTTTGGAGGGATGGCGTGCAAGTGGTGTATCCTAGTGGATAAGGGCCCGTCTGCTCAAAAAGTGAACTTAAAAACCATGATTCTTTTTTAAAACATAAGTTTTCAAATACAAATTTTAAGATCTAAAAACTTTTTTGGTATTCAACTTCAAACCTATTTTTAAGATCTTAAAACTTATTCCAATTAATTATTATTTTTAATTGAAAAAAAGAACAGCATAGAAGAAGCTCGGGACCTCTCTTTATTTGATGAACCAACGAATTTTATTTTATTTTATTCCTTTAAATAGATACTTTATTATGAAATATATACCTTAAATAAGTAAGCGTGGAGCAATCCCAACAGTGAAGAATCATGAACTCAGGTTTAACAACAAAAAAAAGCATTGCAGATGATGCCTTCGCTGACGAGTTCTGGGTCGAGGCCATTGTCGCCGACGACGAGATCTAGGTCGTTAACATCGTTGTCTAACATTAGAATGGTCTCAATCTCGTCGATCCAATCTGAGGATGAGTTCGATGGAGCCTCCTCCACCGTTAATGACTCGGTCGATGGTTGAGGAGAGAGAGAGAGAGAATAGGGAGCTTCACTAATAGGGGCTGAAATTATTTTAAAAAACCTCATATGGAATGCACATTAGAAACGCACCCAAAACTCATTTACTACATAAGAAATTGGTGTTGAAGTTTCTATAAATTAGGTGACTGTCATTGATCAACTTAAAAGAAGCCCAACACAAAAAACTTAAAAGGCACCCAAAACAAGCCCAGCCCAATTTTATAAAATAAAAAAAATCCAAACAATTCATTACAAACAAAACATCTTGAAAATCATAGCTTCATTAACGCATCATGTTGATTAATTACTGTAATGTTCCACACCTTTACTGTCATGTTGATTAATGGTTGTAATGTTCCAGTCTAGGGTAATAGCACTGCTAGTTTACTATCATGTTGATTAATGGCTGTAATATTCCAGTCTATGGTAATAACATTGCTAGTTTCCTATGATATCCTATTTCTAATGCATGTCTCCCCCTGTAATCTTACAGTCTAGGGTAATAACACTGCTAGTTTACTATGACATCCTATTTCTAATGCATATCTATCCCTGTAATGTTCCAGTCTTGTTCCAGTCTAGGTAATAACACTGCTAATTTCCTATGACATCCTAATTCTAATGCATGTCTACCCCTATAATGTTCCAGTCTAGGGTAATAACACTGTTAATTTACTGTCATGTTGATTAATGCTTGTCATGTTGGTATTTCTAATACATGTCCACCAAAGAAAAGATTAAGAAAGAACAAACCAGACCAACTCAAAATAAGCCGAGCCCAGATTGTTATTACTATTATGTCATAGAAGTACATTGTTAAACAAAATGAGATCCATAACTCAAATAGTAACTAAAGATAAATCGATCATCAAAGCTTAAAATACATTCCGAAAATCAACTAAAATCCAAAGAGAAACACCTAATTGAAGCAAAAGATCAAAAATCTCAAGTCCAAACCAAATGACGATGATGACGACAACGATGACAATGACAACAACAACGATGACGATGATGACGACAACGACGACGACGACATGGCGAAAGAGGAGTAGAGCTCGAAGATGAGGAGTAGAGCTAAAAGCATATGGTTATCCGTCGCGCTATGATCTTTTATGCGACGATTTGTCCTTCGTCGCGCAAACTATCGTCGCGCAAATAGAAAAATGTAGTAGTGTGAGGTTTCGAACAATCCAAAAAAAAATATATGAATAGAAGCACGATTTTAGAACAAGAAATCGAAGGTGAAATATTGAAAATTGTAGATCATAGATGAAGAATATAGTTGTTAAACTTGTTTCAATATCAAAAAAATATCAAACATTTGTAAATTACTCTAGTTTGTTTTCCAAATGCAATATCAAAATAATTATTGTAATATTTTAAGGATTTTTATCTAAAATAAATAAATGCTGCAAAAAAAAAAACTCATTCAAAGATCTAAAACAATAATTAAAAGAAAACAATAATTAAAAGAAAACAAATAAAATTATGATATTTTTTTAAAGAGAGGCATCAGAATCACGTGTTCTATTTAGCGAGCGTGCTATTTAGCGAACCACTTTTCAGGCTCACTGTATTAGACGAGCGAGTGAGGCCTTTTTTTCATTATTGGACTATACAGTCTCATTTAAGTTAGTCCCGTCTCTTACCAAACAAGGGTTTCGAGTGCTATTTAACCTAGTCCAGTCCAGTGAGGCATACCAAACATGCCCAGGAGTTTTTAATGCAAATATCATAAACTAGAAAATTTAAGGGAGACGAGTAGAAGAGAGATCAAGAAATTTTATGGTTAATTTTTAGACAAAAAGAACCTAATATATTATTTTATTTTAGGATAAATATCCTAAAACTAATCCAATATATTATAATATTATATATCATATATAATATACAAACAAAAGAGGTAAAAAGTGGAGTGGGGGCTTGGGACCACACTGGCCCTATGTTGGCTTCGCAACTATTGGTGGGTCGTCGTGGGGAGGCTGAGATGCTGGTTTTTTTCCTAAACACTGAAAATGACCAATTTGCCCCTCATATTGATGGAAAAAAGTAACAGAAATTACTCCAGGACTTCTGTTACAAACGAATGTGGAGTTGAAAGACTATGGAAGCTATTTTGAAAGTTGAGGGACTAAAGCTCAAGTGGGTACAAAATTCAGGGGCCATAGCTCCTAAAAAGCCTATATATATATATTCTATTGATCATGAGTTAATTACATTTATAAACACTTTCTGTGATCGGGAACCCTTTTTAACCCCACATTGATTCTTGAATTATTAAAAGTTGTTTTCCTATAAATAGTTAAGAACTTGTAAAGAATATATTGCCGACAAAAACATCTTAAGAAAACAATGCCACTTGATTTGTTTACTCACTTTATACTTTGGAATTAGGAGACTCATAAATTTACAGCTAAACTCTCCCTGCTTCCTCTCTCTCTCTCTCTCTCTCAAATCATAGGCTTATAGGGCTACGTCACTTTAATCACAATCAAGGTTAGGTCGCGTTTAAAAGATACTTATGGATGTAAGATTCAATCTAGTGTAATCCACAGATATCATATGACATGCCAAAAATTGAGGTATTGCACATGTTAGCTGCTATATTTTATATGCATCTTGTTCCTTCATATTTAATTTACATAACTACTGATATGTAACTTTTAAGTCCTCAAATGAAACTACATTGTAGAGTGCATGTGTAAACGTATGTGTGTAATGCAGATGAGGCTTTGGATAGTCCCAAAGAAAAAAAAAACTCAATAAAGGGGAGGAGGAAGAAGCGTCAATGTCCCTCCTCCTCTCTCTTCTATTCTCTTTCCTTTTTCTTT
Source organism: Prunus avium (assembly GCF_002207925.1). The sequence goes on along the minus strand of NW_018923273.1, from coordinate 14,924 downwards.
TGAGTTAGTGAATAAGTCCATTAGGGCGTTTTGAATAGGAAGCCCCTTATGGTGATTTCTTCTAAGTTATGCTCAATTTGAAGTTCTCCATCACCTCTTTTGGGCTAATTCCTCAATCAAATCATTCTCCTAAAACAGTCTCTTTACAACTTCTTATCTTCTCTAAATTTAATTCTACCTCGCATTTGAAGGAGTTTGTTGCAATCTACCTTATTGGTTTTCGCCATGTTTGTGCAATTGACATAGGCGTTCACTATCATGTACAGTTGGATCATTGGAAACATGGTTTTTCCCAAATCCGTTGGAGGTTTTGCATTGGCTTAAATGCTAGATGTGGTGGTGGGGTTGACGGTGACGCTTCTTCAGGTGGTGGCAGTAGAGTTCATTTAGGCTCATGTGTTATTTTAGGGTTTTGGAAATTTTGGGTGTGTTACAAAGGGAAGGTGGGGTTCTCACACACAGACTAACAAGGTGCCATGAGGGTTTGAACATGAGCACACTGGTCTGCAAGTCAAAGCCATTTTTCATTGGATTGGACCCCGTTGGCCTATTTGAGATTATGTTTAACTGTAGTGATGTGGGTAATTGGTGGTGTGCCTGCTTTAATGTGCCTTTTTTAGCGTGTTAGTTTTGTTGCCCTCTGAAACTTGGTGTTAGTTTTATTGATTTATCAAAAACACAAGAAAAACATATGTGTGTGATTCAAGATTGGTTTCTTCAAGAGTATGGTTTCTTGAAGAAATTGGTCAATTTTCCTTGAATCCAAATTTCGGTTTTCGTCTGAGTTTGAGCTGGCTAGCTGGTGCCATGGGATGAAAGAGCTGAAGAAGGAGATGCCATTGCCATAAAGGACTAAGCTGCTAGCATTGCTAAGTTGGAGAAGAAGATTGCACAAAGGTATTGCTTATCTTCCTAAATATATCTAAGATTTCTTGAGCTTGCTTGTGTTTCTTTGTAAGAATCTTCTTTATTTAGTGGATTGCCTGGTCGGTTGATGACCCCCAATTTTTCCCAGTGGTGGGTTTCTAGGTGAACAATTTATGGTTTGCAGCTTCATTATTTTCTAGGTTTGTATTCTTGATAGTTGACTAGTCATCGCATGATGTTCATGCATTTCTGGGTTTGTGTTCTTACGCTTGACTAGTCATCATTATCTGCTATTTGTTGTTTATTTGATTATGATGTTTTCACACACTTTCACCATAGCTGTTGGTAGCACAGGGGATGCCTAGATTGATGGGTCCTTATGAGTGCCTAGGTTGTCACTAGTAATCTTCTAGGCTTGCAGGTGCATATTGTTATGCTCTGTGTGTGTGTGTTCTTGGTTATGGTTTTACATGACTAATAGTTGACTAGTCATAAGTATATTTGGTCAAGGTTTAAAGTGTGTAAAGATTGCTGTGTCTGTTTGAATAGCATTTAAATTTACCCCTTGTCACCTAAGTACCAATTTCCCATGAGTTATTTCATAAGGGCCTTTTTGGGAGTGCTTCCGAAAGGGCTAAAAGCACTTTCTGACAACCAAAAGTACTTCTGACAACATTTCTCAAAACAGTTTAGAAGTGCTTATGGGTCATAAAAGTGCTTTCTAGAGAGTACCTACTATGTGCTTCTTCGAGAAGCACTCCAAAGTGGTTTTCAATGAAGCGCTTAGATTTCTTATGAAAATTTCAACATTTTTATAATAAAAGCGCTTATGAGTAGAAGTGCTTCATAAATAAGCAATCCCAAAAGAGCCCTAATTAAATAAATGGTAATGAACTTTTATGAGATTGTCATAATTAAACAAGTCATACAAGTGGGTTCACAATTAAACGTAACCAATTGAACTAAACAAATAAATATTTGCCGACAAAAATAAATACAATCAAGACTCAAATTAAGGTATGACAACTACACTCAAAATCAAAACCCCACTATAGACATGGGTTAGACCAGTTGGTTAGGGCAGTGAGCCTGCCTTCCTTGCACCCATATTCGAATCCCCCTCGCTTGAATATAAATAAATAAAAATCAAAACCCCACTTAGCCTAATTATTTTCATGTTAGGTATGTAACATCCAATGCTATCTATTACTTAATATAAGCAGCCACTTATACAAGCATATTTAATACAAAGCATTAACTATTATTAAAAAAATGAATTTTTTTTTTGTGGCAAGATTAAAAAAATTAATGACTGCTAGGCATACCACATTTTTATACCACATTGTGTACTACTCTCTAATAGAGGTAGAGCCCACCAATTCAATGAGGCTCACTTCTATTAGAGAGGTGGTAGGGCTGGGCATTCAATATCCTTGAGGTATGTTTGCTCATGCACTCTCAATTTTAACAATTACATACCTTAAACTTTTTAATTTTTTGCAATTTGGTTCCAGCATTAACTTCACTGTCAAAATTTCAGTTAATTGCTTGCGTGACAGGCCTGGGTCTCACCTAGGGCTGGGCATTCAAACCGGTAACCCGGTCAAACTGCCCAAACCAAACCGATGGTTTGGGTTGGTTTGGATTTTTTTCAATTTTTTTTGGTCACCGGTTTGAACCCAAACCAAACCAAAATATATGGTTCGATGTACGGTTTGCAATATTCAAAACCACGGTTTAACCAAACCAAACCGATGGTATTAAAAAAATATTATATATAATATTATTATAAGATATATATATATATATATATAATACATAGTTTCCCTCTCTTTTTTTCCTCCTCCTTCTTCTTCTTTTCCATCTCTCCCTCTTTTTCTTCTTCTCCTCTTCATCTCTCCCTCTCTCCATCGCTTTTATTTCTTCTCTCTCTCTCCCTCTCTCTCTCTCTCTTTCTAAGAAAGTCAAAAAACCCAAACCAAACCAAACCAATCCAACAAGTCCGATTAACCGAAGTGATCGGTTTTCATCAATCATGGTTTGGTTTCGGTTTCCAAAATAACCAAACAGAGGCCTACAGTTCAGTGTTCAGGTTGAGCCCAAAACCGAACCAACCCAAACCGAGCCCACCCCTAGGTGGTACACATTATGGTATAAAAATGTGGTATGCCTAGCATTTTTCTTTGTTTTATCACAGGATATTAGGAAAAAAATAAATTTAGACTCCAAGTCTCAAGACGCTCTTAACTAATAATAGAGCTACATAGTCCCCACACAATGACAAATAGTGAAAAAGTCAGGGCACACTTTCAGTCAAGGTCTAAAATATCGATGATATCGGAAATATCGGTAGTCCAAAAAAACGGAAATGTTGATGGAAATATCGGGATATTATCGATATCGATAAAAATGAATAAAAACCACGGAAATTGTAAGAAAAACTTGGAAATTTTTATTGAAACTTTGCAGGATGTTTATTTAGTCAATTATCTATTAGTTTATCACAAAAAATTGGAAGGAAATGCATTGCATGATGGATTTAACTGATTTAAGTTGATTATATAGCGAGCTGACAAACACTGTAAGTGTAGAAAATATGTAGTAATTAATGACAGAAGATTAAACACACCATAATCATTTATATATAATGAATTACTATAATATTTTACACTTTATACATTGCATGGTAAGATACATGAGTGACTTAGTACCACATAGAGTTCCTATGAGGTTCAAAATTTTCACTATCTTCATCATCTCTATGTGTAGAGTAAGTATATTGTGAAGGCGTTGAAGGAGTAAAATGGGAGGGGTTCGAATCCCCTTGGTGTTTTTTTCAATATCGAAATTTATCCTAGATAATAAATGTTAGCTTGCAGACATTTTAAAGACGTTATAAATATTACACGCCGAAAATATAATCACAAACACATCCTCAGTGAGATGGATAAGGCTTTGTGGTTGTTGACAGAGGGGGAGGGGTTCGAATCCCTCTATCCGCAACAGGGGAGGCTTTTCAAAAAAATTCATGTATTTTTTGGGTTTCATATCGCGATATATTGCCCAAATCATTCATAAAAATGTTGAAATTATCGTCTCCGATATTATCAATAACTCCATGGATAGTTGCGAAAATATCGGCCCCCCAAAAAACCGATATTATCGGGATAATATAAATACCTTGCTTTCAATAACCGAAAATATTGGCCCCCAAAAAACCGATATTATCGGGATAATATAAATACCTTGCTTTCAGTAACCGTTTTGTCTTTAATTTGCATGTATTATTTTTCTTAGCTAAAGATAGAAAAAAGAAGATGGGAACGGAATATGGGAGAGATGAGGGAGAACGAAGAGAGAAACATGGAGGCAGGTAGCATAAAGAAATGAACAATCTAGCTAAGAAATTAAGGCACGTACCTTTGTTGGGAGGAGACTATAAAAGGTATTGACATTGAGCAGAATGCCATAAAGGGAACAAGATTGTAAATGTGTAAAGAGAGAGAAAAATGGAATATACAACTTTATGATTGGGCTTTGAATTCTATGTATCGACTCTTTGGGTGGGCCAAGCAACTTTAATTTTTTTTTTTTTCATGTCCAAATTTTAAAATTATGACAACCCAAACCCCTTTTTTTTTTTAAAAAATTATTATTATTATTATTATTTTTTAATACAAATGATAGTTTAAACTATAAGGGGGAGGGAGGTTTCTTACACACACACTACCAAGGTGTCATCGAAATTCAAACTTGACACCATTAGTGTGCAAATCAAGGCTTTTTTCCACTAAGATAGATCCCATTGGCACCCCAAACCTCAATCTAGCCAACCCTAAACCCAATATCTCGAACATTTAAGTCAATGAATGTTGAAAAGAAAAAAAAGGTGTTTACTATGATTTATATATTGCTAAATAACCTTTTTTCAAGAGAAAAAAATGCAATATATTGCATTTATAATTCAAGCTTAAAGGCTGTCAGTCACAAGGCCCAATACAAATACAAATAACCACATATGCTTAATACAAATACAAATAACCATATATATATTTGCTTAATACAAATACAAATAACCACATAGGATTAATCCAAACACAAAGGAGTTCACCAGCAACAACAAGCACAAAAGGTGTACCTCTACTCATAGCCACACCGAGCCTACAAAATTTCACAAGCTTGGAAAAACCATACATATACCTTAGCGCACCAAACTACAATTGCAACTACAACCTTTTAAGTCCCACAAGTATAAAATAGAAGTAGAGACAACAAATATGCAACAAACTCAGGAGTTGGTACACTTATTACAACTCAAAAGATACTGTAACATAAAACAAGTAAATAAAAGTTGATTTGCCACCACGTCATCACCAAGACAGCCAAGCACCACCAAACTCAACCAAGATAGCAGTGTTGGCGGGGATGAGTGAGGAGCAAAAGTGGATAGGGGAGGGAAAGGTTTGGGAGGGTAAGGAGGAGACGGAAGGGGAGGATGAGAGGGGGCTGGTGGCTGAAATTTTTCTTTCTTAGGGTTTTCCCTTGTAGTTTTAGAAGAACATTTTTCTGGTACATATTGGAAAAATAATATAGTTCACATTTTGACTCAATAAATCCAACATTTAGGTTATGTTCCAACATTCGAGTCTTGATATACGTTATATATGTGGTTGTACACATACACATCTGTACGTATGTATGTACACACAAATCATTGCCGTATTAGCCAGGTGAGCATGATAATTAAGATTTGATCTTAAAGACGTCCTGGTTTTGGCAATTGGAGTCGATGATGATCATCGATGCACTAAGCTGTGTGGCCATTGAGCTGGGAAGCAATTAGGCGATCAAAGGCTGCCCAACTGGTGAGCCCTGAGACAATTTGATGCAAGGACTTGGGATCAGGGGCTCCAATCACCTGGTTGCTGGTGTATATTAAGGGTTTAGTATTGTATTTGACCACCTCTGCCTTATTCTCTTCTTTACAATTCCTTTCCACTTGCTGAAACATTTGCTCCAAAGATCCTTCATCATAGTAGGAATCCAACATATGACCTGTATTAATTCCCATGTAGTTGAAGGAAGAATTGCTAGGGCTGTTTAAGGTTTTCAAGTTCTTCTTTTTCTTGATGAATATGTGACACACCACCCATCCCTCTTCCTCTGTTGCTGCCCCTCCCATAGCATTGGAGACCTTGGATTTAAAAAAACAAAACAATAACAGCAAAAACATATCATATGCAAAAGTTGTAAGAAAGTGGTACTTCATTTTCATATTCTATAGGCAAAGCAATGTTCTTTACAAATCATTAATTTGTTTGTAAATTTAGATCATACATTCAAGTAAGAATCAAGTTGATCACGTTAAGCAAGAGGAAATACGAATAAGAAATTATTCACAGTCTAAGAACATGAACAGCTAACTCTTCTAATAGCTGAGCTAACTAACTCGTAATCTGTTATTACTCTAGCATATCACTGATTTAGATTCACATTATGACAAGTTAAGACTGTTGGGAGTTGAGCTACTCCCCCATGGCCAATTGGTTTTGGGGTGGAACCTCAACTTCCTTCATGGTATCAGAGCAAGACTTCACATGTTGGGCTCAACGGCCACACGTGCTCACATGTCCACGTGTTATGCTTGAAAGTTCGGCACACGTGTGGGGACGTGTTGAGAGTGTCCCACATTGAAAAGTTAATTATGGGAAGCGGGCGATTTTAACATATTCAAGTTAGTAACCCTATATTCAAGTCACTCAAGTTGACCATTGATTCATATTCACAAACAACATCACAACAATCATGAGAAGTGCAATTTTCACGGATTGAAGTTAGTGACAAAACAAGAAACTAATAGTTAGACTTTCTAAGCCGCTTAGGATACTTTTTTCATCAAGAATTTAGAAAGACAAAAAGGCTTACAATATGGTTATATTCATGCATGAGCCAATCAGATCTTTCTCCATGTGGAGCTCTGCCATTGTAGAACACAAGAGTTTTCCTCAACCCAATTGGCCTACCGTTGCTGTATATCACCTTATCACGCCCTGTGGCCTTCCAAAACCCAGCAATGGTTGCCCGATTTGTTCGCATCCCACTAGGATACTTCTTGTCCTTGTGGCTAAACAAGTACCAGTCATTTTGAGGAAAGCTTCCTATTTTGCATTTTTCTGCTACAGAACACATTACATATAACTTGGTTTGTGTTTTTAATCAAATCAAAATTAACCAAAACGAAACTTGGGTATAAGTTTAAGGACCATTACGGTTAAACCCTATGTATATAGATGCATTACGTACCTCGAATGTCCCATGGCTCAAGCTTAGTGAGATCAATATCACGAATTACGTCCAGATCGATCTTCTCACATGAAACCCTCTTCCTCAGGTAATATAGCAAGAGCTCCTCTTCCGTTGGTTGAAATCTGAAGCCAGGGGGAACTTGGCATTGTCCATTCACACTCACAGATATACTACTCATTTTGTCGAAAGTTAACAGAAAGATGGAATTAAGAACTAGCTAGTGATTAAGTTAGTGAACTAGGGCATTTATATATTCCATGATGGATTAATATACTGTCTCTTGAAAAGTATTATTTGATTCGAGGGTCCCTAAATCACAGTTGTATGCAACTAAAGTCTTAGACGGGTACCAATTATTTCTTGTTGAAATCACAATTGACGGGGGGAACAGAACCCTAAAAATGACATTGACAAATTTGTAAACATAGGTAAATTTCGACAAAACCAAGTGCCAGAAAGAGATGAATATATATGTATTAGTCCTGATCTCTTGGACTACAGGGGTTCAAGAGATTTGTGGTCACTCACCGTTGGATGTAAATTCAACGGTTCACTTACTCTTGCATTCCTTTTAAAAAACTTTTTTGAACCGTTAGATTAATATCCAATGGTGGGTGACCATAATCTCTTGGACTCCTGTGGTCCAAGAGATCGGGACTGATATATATATATATAGTAAGAAAAGAGAAGGTCCAGAAAAAGATGAATTAATATTTTAAAGTTAACTTTAAGTTGGAGGCCCACCAAAATAAAAGATATCTTTTTTCCTATATGGGAGTGTTATCAAAGACAATTAAACGCATGTGGCCAGGGACATAAATATTAATACCAAAAAACTTAGAGCACCATCAAAGGAAAAAAGTTGTCCAGTTGGAGCATTATCACACTGAAAGTGCTTTTGCAGACATGGAAGAACTGATAGGGAGTGGACCAAAGAATCTTCGAATGAATTCTTCTGTTTCATTGATTGTGATCATGCTTTCACCTTTCTAGTTGACTAGCTTGCTAGTTGTCTGGTTCGATGTAGATTGACAATTAGTTCTCTCTTTTCTCTCTCTTCACTCTGTATTTGCTTCCTTATTAGATTCTTGCTTCAATGTGTTTACCATGGTGACCTCTCTATACATTTTATTACTAAATAACACTGCGGAATAAGGGGAAACAAGTGTTAATCCTAGAACATGAAAGCTGGAATCCTCCTAGAAAATTAATAGAAACCTCAAAATCTTGCTCTCTGAAAATATGAACAACAAACTTAAAAATGAAGCTAATTAACCTCAAACCAAAATATGAAAATAACAAAAATCGAAACTTTCACCTAGCAAAATGTGAAATTATGCATAAAGAGCGAGAAAAAATAAAAGCTCTTAGCAAAACGGTGAGTTTGACTTGTCTAGCCATTCGTTTCGAAGTGGTGCATTATGGGCACAAATTGGAGAAAGCAACCTCAAATCTGCAGAAGTTGAATTTTCGTGTTCTTGGCTTAGCACATGTCAAGCTACTCCCTCCTCAATCCTTTCCGTTATCTGCATGACTTGAGGATTAATCTGGCCTTTGTTAACATGATGGTTCTCTGAAACTTGACATTTCGAAATTATATGCGTACGTCCAAAAAAATTAATAGATATTTATAAAAATACCCAATTCTAGACATGTATTTATAAAAATACCCAAGCACTATTTAAACATAGAAACATACCCAAAATGGGTTTTGGGTATGTGTGTAATGATGGGTTTTGGTTATGTTTATAAATGGGTTTTGAGTGTGTGTAATGATGAGTTTTGGGGATATTTATAAAGTGTTTTGGGTGTTGGGTATTTTTAAAATTTCAGCCCCCATTTTGGGTATTTTAGTGAAACTCCCAAAAATTAATGAAGGACTTTCCAAAACTAACTAAAAGCAACTCCTATGTGAATGAACAAAAGAGCTACTGTGGGAAGTTATAGTTTTGGAGTGTATTTCCTGGTTTGATGCCTATAATTGCATTAGACTGGATTGTAGGAAATGGTATTTTGGCATTTAACAAAATTAAATATGGGTATTTTCGGTATTTTAAAAGTTTCATTAAAGAGAGTCAAGTGCTTCCCGTATTTTTGTCCTGCAACGCTTTTATGAAGAAGCACCTCTCAAGTGCTTCTTCCAAAACCACTCCAAGTGCTTTTGGATCTCACCCAAAGCGCTTTGGCAATTTTTGCCAAACACCATTTTTAAAAGATAGAAGCGCTTTCACCCATATTTAGAAGCGCTTTTCGCTGCTCCAAAAGCACTCCCAAACGAGCCCTAAATTATTATATATATTCTTATCAAAAAGCTGCTTTCATAAAGCATTTGTCACGGTGCAATTATCCATGACTCGTCAATTCTTTTATATACATTAACGCAAGTTGGAGTATATTCACTAATAAATCACACCATTAAGGAGGCCCCGTTTGCATGCTTTATATTGCATGATTGCATTTCCACATTCTTATACGAAATTCTGTAATAAGCTATATGAATTATTGTTTTATTTTATAATTTTTTTATACAAGCGATACTGGGGGAGGGGTGGATCAAACCTAAGACCTCTAGTGCATAGATAAATACTTTTAACCACTTGAGCTACAAGCCCCTTACACATTATTATTTTCTTGTTCATAATATTATACTAAATTCAATGTTGAAACATAACACCAGATTCATCTATTATTTGACAAATAGTTGAATAACCAAATGATTTTCGATCTGGTTGGTTTTTCTTTTTCTTTTTGGTAGAGATGATGATCTTTAAAGGGTGATCAACAAGTATGGTTTCCATCATACAATTGATCAGTTGCATGACACAAACTTGATGGGAGAATCTACAAAGAGGAATCTAGCAAGCATTCCACAAAAAATTAAAATTAAAGGATAGACAACTGAATTTTATTTGGAGATTTTGAGATATCCATATTCCAACATTTAGCTTTTGAGAAAACAATATTATATAAAAGCCTTTTGTTTTGCATGTTGTTTCTTCTTTTTCTTTCTTTAATTAATCTCAAACCAGTGGCACTTTGAACTTATTGTATATAACATAATAATAGCAACTTTAAAAAAAATCTCTTTTAGCTTTTTCACCTTTCCTTTTTCACACATCAAACGGTCGCTTGATTAAGTCTATGCAAGCATATCTAGTTGTGGTATTTTAATGCTTTTTTCCTTGGAAAAGGCTATAATATTTATTTATAAGAGGTATAAAAAAAAATAAAAAATAAAAACGGACTCAGCTCTAGAGGATTAAGTAAGCAGCTTTACATATTATGGTTCGATTGTTGGTGCGATCAAAAGGAACCTTGCCTTTAATAGAACATCCCCCGTCCTCACTAGAGACCTAAGTTGTAAAACCTACTGGATTTTTCTAACGGCTTTTAGGAGCTATGGTCCCTAAACTTTGTACTCACTTGAGCTCCCTCAACTTTCAAAATAGCTTCCATAGTCCCTCAACTCCACATTCGTTTGTAACAAAAGTTTTAGAGTAACTTCTGTTCATCAAAATGAGGGGCAAATTGGTCCTTTTAAGTGTTCAGTCGGGTAAACTGCCGAAATACCCCTTGAACTTGTACCTAATTATCAATTTACCCCCTAACCTTTTTTTTTAGCGAATTAAGGGCTCGAATTAAATTTTATTCTCAATTCCCCCCTTACCGTCTAAATCAACAACATGTCATCCAATAATCCGTCAAATATGAGGGCAAATTGGTCATTTCATATGTTAAAAATAATTAAATACTTTTAAATAAAATAAAATGACATAAAAATGAAAATATATATATTTTATAAACAAAGGAGTGAGACCCACCCACCCTACCCCCTTCACCTCCGCCTCTCCCCTTCTGCCCTCTCTCTTTCTATTCTACCCAAGACCCATTCGTGCCTTCCCCAGCCATATCCACCTTTGCTAGCACTTTGCACCCACCAACGGTGCTACGGTTCTGTGGCGGTCGTCGAGGAGTGAGGAGTGTGGTGGCGGCTGGCTAGAGTTGTCGAAATAGAAATTCATGGATGCAACAAAACCCATCACTGACTTCTGCAACCCTAAAAAAGCCACGGCCCTACACCGCCAAACTCACCGCCTCTCCACCTGTCACCGCCACCCTACCAAACCCATCACCGGCTTCTGCGCCAC
>NW_018923271.1:1282-22581 GCF_002207925.1 Prunus avium | reverse complement strand
CAGGCGTACGGGTCTTGATTCTTCGTCCGTACATGCTGGCTGAGAGTTAGTCCCCCAGTTGGACGGCTCGTCCCTAGCCACATAGTCCGTTTGAGGGCTGATAATTGTGAGCTAGTCAACAATCCCATGTTGGATTGTTTTCCCCAGTACATGATGTGCAACATCACATGTACCTCCCCTTGGATACTGATATATGGAAATTGTGGTTATGGTCTGGATATGACGGAACCTTAACGGGGTGTCGCTGTAGACCATTAATTGGGTAGTCTGGGCGCATAGGGCTGTTTTCAGGCGTACGGGTCTTGATTCTTCGTCCGTACATGCTGGCTGAGAGTTAGTCCCCCAGTTGGACGGCTCGTCCCTAGCCACATGGGCGTTTGAGGCCGGATACTTGTGAGCTAGTCAACAATCCCCGGTTGGATTGTTTCCCCTGGTACATGATGATGGTGAGAGGTGGGTGTTATTATATTACATATGTGTATATGTGGTTTTGATTCTGGTTTGAGATTTATGAGCTTGTACATGTATGAACGTATAAGCCCTGGATTTGGGCAGTGTTGTTTGGCACCATACGCCTTGGATAGGGTATGGTTACAGGATTGAACTATTATAAATGGAATAATTTGATAATGTGTCATTGTACATACGCCTTGGATAGGGTATGGTCGTGGGGTTTGAATTGATATAAAGAAAGAGATTGAGAGTGTGTTCTTTGTATTTTTGTCGGAAATTGGAGTTGTGTTAAATCTGAAATGTATTGTTGGTTGTATTTCAAATAATTGTATATTATCGGAGTTGTGACTGTTCAGATGAGAACTACGTGTGGCTTGATCCCTTGTCCAAGGGTACGTAGGCAGCCTGGGGTCTCACCTAGGTGCAGCTGCGAAATTTTACTGGGTGTAAAAGGTTTGATTGATTTTGTGTATGTGATTGGATTTTGATGGGGTTATTGGATATGAATCCTATTTATTGAGATCATTAATTGTTTGGACTATGCATTGTTCGACTTAAGAACTTTGCTAGTTTTGTTTCGAACCATTTGAAGGCCGGAGGCCGTATATGTGAATTGCATGAGATTGTATTTGTGCGTGCTGCCTGTTGGGATATTAAAATGTGAATTTTGTGCTGGTTGAAATTTGGGGAATGTTCAATTTACAGGGGAGATTGCCGAAATTTCGGCAGAAAGTCTCGGTTCTTAGTAAGTGGGCCCGACATTGGTAAAATGTCGAAATTCTCGCAGGATTCATCTCGAGTTCCGAAGAATTTGGGGCAAGTCCTGTCAAGGGGAGGTGAAGTGAGGTAGGTCTTCAAGTTTTAAAAAGCTACTTCGTACTCTTCATCCCATTTGTCTTTTTTTCCTTTCTTAAAGGCTTTAAAGAATGACCTACATTTGTCGGTAGATTTCGAGAGGAATCGGTTGAGAGTTGCTACTCTACTCGTTAGACTTTGTATCTTCTTTGTCATGGCATGTGACTTCATATTGAGGATGGCCTTGATTCGATTTGGATGTGCCTCAATGCCTATATGGATGACCAAGTATCCCAAAAATCGGCCAAATGAGACTCCAAATGTGCATTTACTCGGATTCAATTTCATATTGTATTTTCGGACCAGGCTGAATGCTTTAATAAGATTCTTGATGTAGTCTACTCATTGGGTAGCTTTAACTAGCATGGCGTCCAAGTAGACCTTCATAGTCTTTCCGTTTTGCTCATTGAAAATTTTGTTCACTAGCATTTGGTAGGTGGCTCCTGCGTTCTTCAGCCCAAAGGGCATGACCTTGTAGCAATATGTATCCCTTGATGAACAAGTTGAACAAAGCATATGTTAGAGAAGTGAAGCAAACTATGAAAGCAAAAAGTCGGAGACAAAGTTAGACTCCTTGAATTTAAAATTGGAAGAAACAAAGAAAGATGTTGTCCAAAAATTTACTCAATCTGAAGAATTTAACCATGATATGGTTGAATGTTTGAATAATGAGTTCAAGATGTTCCGAGATTATGCTTCGGTCGTCTCACCAGACTACAATTGGAGCAAAATAGATGTTGCTGGTGTCTGGGAGGTGCTGAATAAGTGTGGACATGGAATGGCTGATCATAGCCTTGTGCATGCAGCGAGGAAGAAGACAAAGGACATGGATCTATTGATGGACCTCTAAACATTTGGATTTTGGTAGGGTTGGTGCAGCTGGGTCAGGGTAAGTGCCGGTTGGAATCATTTTGTGGGGGTGCTGTCATGTGAATGAATGTGGTGCCTTGATTATGCCTAAGTGGTACAGTAAGGGTTGGGTGGCAAATTGTTTACTTTGTATACATTTAAAGTACTCTGAACTGGATGTGTGCGTATTGTATGTTTATTGGCTTCATATTGGCACCCTAATGTACGTATTTTGTTGTTTTATTGCTGCTGTATTGTGTGGGGAGACATTGCTTTTAGAAAAAGATTTCAGAGATTCACAACTCTGACAACACCATTATCATTATTTCACAAAGCTCTACGTTTCCTTATATCCGATTATCGGAACATGACTATGTATAAAATGCGATGTTTATATCACATCCATACATAAACTTAAGTATAAATAAAGTAATGAACATGAATACAATCTCGGATGCTACAAACTCTTTGTATCATGTTGCATTAACAACGATTGGTGACTTTTGTACATCAATAAAAGATAACCTCTACATCTATTTAAATATACAGCTGTACCAAACATGTCAAGTACACAATGTGAAAAAATGCATCCTAAGAAAGGAGAAGTGAGTACATCCCTTGTGGTATGGATTACAAGTATTGGCGAATTAGGTTAGAGAAATGAACAAGTGGACCATATTCCTACTACAAAATGACAACACCTGATCTGCCATGTGTACAAAATGTCAAAAATGTATGTGGCAGGCATGTGAGGCAATACATCACATTAGGTTTCAGGATTTACAATTTGGCGAAACAGCCTGCAACTGCTTTCACGTAGGTCCACAGAATTAGTGAAGTCAAAAGGTGTATGAACCTGGAAGGATTACCAACCTGTCAAGTTAAGAGTTGTAGTGAGCCTATAAAATGCATTGGCTCTATGAACCCATGCTAATTATCCCGTCAAGCGCCATTTTGACTCGACCATAGCCCTTTACAATACGATGAAATTCGAGAACAAGAACGCTAATCGACATGCCATGCCAAGCGGAAAACCCTTTATTTTACACCTAGCCACGCTACAAGCTTAAGTGGGCCCAAGCCACGCAAATGTTTGGGGCTTGCTGAGCAGGTTATGGTATGGATGGTTACGAGCATTCACGAGGCCCATTGATGAGCCAAGAAGTGGAAGTTTTGGGTTGCTTTTGGGAGCCCCAAAATTCGAGCCCATTTCTTGAGCCCAAATATGTGGGTAAGCATGAAAAATAGAAAAAATGGCCCATCACCTTAATAACAATAGTCCATCACTTTAGGAAGTTGGCCCATTTCCTTAGTGGACTAAACCATCACCTTAGGAAGGCCTGAATGACCAACGAAGTATTTGAAAATCTCCAGCACATGGCTGGAGACAAAACCATGACAAAAGCCAAGGGTTACTCATGTATGCAGGCTGTTGGGAGTCTCCAGCACATGGCCAAGAAACAAACCCAAGATAAACCACCCAAAAAACCAAAGGATATTAGCTTGCGCAAGTTGCTAGGAGAAAAGCACCCTTTAGACCAATGCCATTACCCATCTCTTTCTCCTACCTGCTCTTGCCATGAATAGGGGAGGAAAGGAGAGATGGTAATCAAAGATAGGAGATTGCCACTGGAACAGCTGCAGGAAGGCTCTAGAGCCTCCAAAAATCTTGTCTTTGAGTGCTTGACAGATTAGGGAGGAACCATATAGGGTTTCTTGGGAAGAAGGAGATTCCAGCGCCTATAAAAAGAGGCATTTCCTACCCATCAACACACAACCACATCTAGAGAGAGCAAGCATCACCTCTCACCTCTAGAACCCTTCAATTTCAAGCTTTGTTCTTCCATTCTTCCCCTTTTCCCTTTTGGCAAATCACCCCAGAGCCTGACGAAACTTTCGTCAAGCCGCTGGAAGAGTTGCTCAAGCCACCCATTCTTCCATTCTCCATCTTCTTTCTCTCTCTCACCCACATTCAAAGAGAGCAAGCATCACCTCTCATCCCTGGAACCCTTTAATTTCGAGCCCTATTCCTCCATCTCTTCCCATTTTCTCTTCTGGCAGGCCATTCCAGAGCCTGACGAAGCTTTTGTCAAGCTGCCGGAAAACTACTCAAACCACCCACTTTCCTTCCCTCATCTCTTTCTCTCTCCCCTCAACAAATCCTCTCAAAAAAATTTCTCCCCTTACCATAAACCCCTGTTTCCCATAGGAAATCACAGCTCTCACTCTCTCTTTAATGCTGAACTCATGAATGCTTAGCTTCCATGCCACATGCTTCTCAAGCCAAGCCATATATTTACCTGTAAGCAACTGTTGTTTTTGTTGGTGAAGGTGACCAAGGTGTTTCCTAAGGCTCCAAAAACCTTTCGAAGCACTCTTTGAGTTTGATTCTTGAACTCAGACATAGGGGCAATTTCACTCATTTGCTCTTTACAACAGCCCATGCCCATCTGTAGCTACCGGAATGAAAAAGCTCCCAAAAACATGAAACAAGTTTTGGATGATACACAATCGGAGTTTATAAAATATGAGATACTTAAATGAGATGCCACTTGCAAAAAATGTATGTTATCATATATATAGTTTTCAATTCCCCAATACCCTAAACTTTGATGCACAAAATTAGGCCATTTTGTTCATCAAACTTGGACATGGTGCCAAAATAATGTAAGTTGTATTAAATGAAGATTGAATTCTCAACTAAGTACTTAAGACTTAATTGAAATGAGGTAAATTAATACTGAATTCCCAAGGCAATACTTAACAGTTAATTGAAATGAGGTGAGATTTGGACTTTTACCTCATACATAGGCCTCCCCCCCTGAAAGCCTCAATTGCAAGCTTCAATCGGTAGTAGCCAAACTTCGATGGGTCAATGGTATCAAAAGGAATGCCGGCACTTAGATACTCAATGAATTTTACTGTCATAATGTCGCATGAGGTACAACATCCACAAAGTCCATTAAATTAACACATCTTACCCATCACTTTGTTGAGGAACATCTAGAATGCTGCAAATTGTGAATGGGTTAAACTTGGACATCTCAATCCCCTTTTTCTTCACCGCTTCAACCTCAGATTTCTCATAAAACCTCATTTCGTAAAGCACCTATGCAAGCATATGGCTAATAGGCTCCATAGATCTAACAAGCTTCGTGTTGGAGGTAAAAACAGTATACGAGTCATACACAGTGACAGTATGTCTGGCAAAGTCGATTTCTTCAAGAGTAGGAACGTTCACATCTTCAGGAGTAGGAACCTTCACATCTTCAGGAGTAGGAACCTTTTTAGCTTGTTGGTGCTCTTGTTTGTCCTCAATTGAAGTGTCAATTTCAACGCCTTCAACTTCCATGGCTGGGAAGGCTTCCGCTCCATCACTAGGGACTTGTGCTTCAATTTCAGCGCCTTCCACTCCATTAGTAAGGACTTGTGCTTCCATTTCAGCCCCTTATGTATCCATGGATGGGAAGGCTTCCACTCCATCACCAGGGACTTGTGCTTCCATTTCAACCCCTTTTGTAGTTGGACTAATAGGTTCATTTAAGGGTGACATCTCATTCTGCCCTCCTTCATTTATCTGAGGAGTAGACACTTCCTCATGCTCTTCTCCACTATATTGTTTTTTGAACTCCTCCATCTCCACCTTAAAATAGTGTTCGACTGAAGCAATTGTGTAGATCAAATCCCAAATAGCCTTTTTATTTTTTTCACACTCCTTCTCATGCTTCAAACAATTCTTCTCTACAATCCCTTCCAAGTAGCGCACTATATTCCTAAGCCCTCGATTTGAAGTACCTAGCTTTGCCAACTCATCCTTAGTGGTTTGTAATTGATGCTTCAAACTGTGCAACTCAGTAAAAGACACTTTGCCCTGCATAAAGTTATGATGCAACTGTTAGAAAGCTTAGAAAATATTACATAAATATTTCCACTTCATTCCTATCGTATTCTTTAAATATTCAAAACATACTGATTGTATATGATCACTTTTAATTTAATAATTGTCGAAATATTGGAAAAAGGTCATGCTCACCTTAGAAGATGAGGGAAGGGTAGCTATTTCCTCAACTTCCTCATCTTTTGCTTCACTGGAAGTGCTAGTATTTTCTTGGGCCTCATCCCCAAACAATTAAACAATTTCTTCATTGTTGTCAGTATTACCCCAACTCCAATAAGGTTGTTGCTTCTCAATATCAATGGGATGGAGAAGTTGCACATCAACCTCCAATTTAAATAGAAAAAATAAATCAGTCAACTTATTACTTTTTCCTATGCATAACATAATCCTTATGAAATTAACTAACCTCAACGTTTTCAAAAACTTGACTCATAACCTTTCGAAAACGGGCCACTGTGTTGCTTCTCCAATGTAATATTCGGGGGATGTGGCCATTGTCTTCATGCACCACGAAATGCAATGCTTCCAATGCTAAGAAGACTTCAAATGCCCAAATCTATTTAGAACAATCAAACATCAATCTCTGTAAATGTATTTAAATGAACTGAAACATTTTTGGATATTTGTTCACCTGAAGAGCGAAGCCAAACCTCTTTATGTTGTACTCTCTTAGTCTATCACTTGCCATTCTTGTCTGCGCTTTCTTTCCACTTTTTTTTGGTAATTTTTCTTTTTTGGGGCACTTTAACTCGTTGGTAATTTGCAGAAACTGCCCTCAAAAGTGAAGCATTTGTTATCGCATATGACACGGCACCCCATGGATACTTGTCAAACTCTTTTAGGTCTTCGACCAACTTTGAATAGCGCATGTCAATGTTCACATGCTTTTCAATACCCAAGAGCACAAAAAGGCAAAATAGACCATTCCAAGCTTTACCGCATCCTCATCATTTGTGCAGTCGGTGAAGGCAGTGTGTAGGACCGAAAGGGTGGCAGGTTTATTGTTGCTGAAATATTTTCGCTTCAAGGAGCAATTTTCGTTTGTCGCCTTCGAAATGAAAGGGAGCTTTCCGAACCTTAGCCCCGTGATGAGGCAAAAGTGCTGGGCAGTGAATTGTATATCAACTTGTTACCCACAATGAATTTTATCCCATTGACCTGTGTAACAATCTTAGGATCAGCCTTCCTCATCAACAACCCGTGGACAATTTGTAAAGTCCACTTTAGGTCCTCTATCCGTAATAGATGACCAAAACAACTGCCCTCGATCCTTGCGCGTGAAAGGGATAATGGCTTTCCTTGAAACTTGTCATCCTCACGAATCATAAGCTTTGCTTTACAAGCCATTCTTGATTTCCTTTCACAACAACATCATAGATACCCATATTTCATACCTACATTACTCAAATGAATAATTTTAAGCCATTTAAATATATGTATATACATATGACAAAACCAAATTTTAGTTTCTTTTCTACTCTCCAACTCTCTCCACACTCCACTGTTATCTACATTCCATTCTACCAAATGTACATTACATTCCATCCAGAGACCAAAGACCACCCAAGCGTGAAAAGAATTTCATGGCCTAGGGATCCACTTGATACAGGGTTTAGGAGAAATGGCTAAAACAACTACCCCAACTGCATCAATGCCTCCTAAAATCTACTCATCACCAGTCATATACATGTCTAGTCATATGAAATACGGTAGGACACATGGAACATTATTATTGACAGTTATGGACTCTATGTACAAACTAGACACATCAAAATGCTACTGCAACTGCAAAACCAAGATGGATGACTATGAAATTTCAAAATAGATAATGAAGCCCAATAAAATACCAATTTCAGACAAAACCCACATAGATTAACAAAATCACCATCAACACTAAATGAAGGAAACGAAACCAATCAATACAAAACAAGTGTTATACAAACCCGCACACATTTACAAAAGTACACCAAACAATAAAAGAAGACAATTTTTTGGACCTCGGCGATGGAGTTCACCTTTGTGGTTGGAACAATGTGCGACTTTAGCCGATTCGGAACAGAGGCCTAAAAGATGGGGTCGATGGTGGGTTTTGCTATTAACAAGAGAGAGATGAGAGGATGAGATGGCTTTCGTGACAGAGGGAGATAGAGAGTGATGTTGCTCGTCGATCATCAATGGAGAGCTAAACCACTCACAGAGGAATAGAGAATTGTGAAAGAGAGCTGAGACAAAGAGAGCGAAGTTAGAAGTGTTAGGTCGGCAATCAATGGCCAATAACTCCACAATAGATATGTTTTTATATGGAGGGCAATTAGGTGATCATCTCCATGTATTTCCCCTAATTTTTTACTAGTAAGAGAAAGTTTGGTTTGGTTTAATGTGAATCTGTTATCCGTGGAAAAAAAGTTATTTCCATATGAGAAGGGAAGATTCTGACATAATTGATTGAACAATTGATTATGAAATAATTGACTAATTAAAATGTTGATTATTCTATCCTTTATTTGGCAGGTGAACAGACTCTTCCTTCAAATTTTATTTCATTATTTTGTGTTTACCATTTTGCCCTCATATATTAAAGATGGGTTAATTACTCAAATGGTCCTCAAACTTATACCTGATTTACATTTTGGTCCCTCAATTAAATTATTCGTTCAAATGGTGCATCAACTCTATATTAATCGCTCCATTAATCATACCGTTACATTCTGTCAATGTTGCCGTCAAATGTAAGGGTAAAATTGTCCATAACCATCCTATGTTCCCAAAATAGGTGATACAGTGGTGATAAAGTGGTGATACATAGGTGATACAGTGGTGATAAAGGGGTTATAGAAATTGTTGTTTGTGTTTACCTTTGGGTAATTAACCCAAAAAATAAAAATAAAAAAACCTATTTCCCAACTTCCAGCCCCCAACCCCTAGCCCGATAACCCCATTGCCTCAGTGCCCCATCTTCTCTTCCCCACAGCCCACCTTATCTTCCCCTCCCTCCATGTCACCTCTTCCATGTAATTTTTTCAATTTTTAATTTTTTTAGGAAAAAAAAATTGAGAGAAAGGAGAGAAATGCTATAACTTACTAATAAGATGCAAAATCGGAACCACCGACTACGGGGAGGGGTGGGAGGCCGTATGGAGATTTGAACCGGAAGGGGTCGACCTTTACCCGAACCACCACAGCTTCTACAAAACGTGTGACCCTACCTGGCACAGCTTCGGCACCTGACATTGCCATCGGACCAGCGAGAGCAGAAGCAGGAGACCCGACCCATGCCATTGCAAGAGAAGACAATCGCAGGGAGGAAAATTTTGAAAAATAAAGAAAATTTTGTATTATTTAATTTTTAATCATATATTTTTATTTTTTAGTTGTCAAAAGTGTTATTTACCCCCAAAAATGTGGCATGTGCTGCTCACATGACTAAATTTAATAGAAAATGTAATGGTAGGACCAAAGCACCGATTAATAAAGAATTGGTGGACAATTTGAACAAATAATTAGTTTAGGGACCAAAATGTAAATCGGGTACAAATTTGAGGACCATTTGAGTAATTTACCTTGTTAAAGAATCATTTGTTTTATTACATTTATTTCTAAAGGGCATTAAAGAACTTTCAAAAATTTAACCCTAGTTTTGTCTGATTGGTAAGAAGATAATAAAAGCGATTGATGAAAAAACATTTATGACTAAATACCTAAAACCCACAAATTATAGATACTATTTTAGCTTAGTCTCAATCTTTTAAATGTTTCCACTTGAACCCTTTGGAAATATTAAATTTGTTACGTTCCTTTTCAATTTCTTCGTTACATGCCACTATGTGACAAATGTAGTTCTTATCTCTGACATATTTACACAAATTTGATGTTTTAATTAGGAAATCTTTATTTTTATTTTTAATTATGGAAATTTTGAGTTTTTGTCTTAAAGGTTGAAATTTAAATGACGTGGCGTGTGGGGAGTGAAAGTCAAGCAGATCCTAGCAGAGAAAATAAAAACAGAGGATCCAAATCCTGTTTTTCTTCTAATTTCTTTGGTCGGTACCTGATTCTCATCCCCATGGGAGCACCCATCCATTCAGAGACATAATATAATAATGAATTAAAAGTGATTAGTAGATTCAATCAATAATAGGAAGCTTTCATTTTAAGACACTATATAGTTTACTAATTTGGAACATAGGAATAAAATTTTACATAATTAGCATAAGGCCAAACAGTAAAAAGTAGTACCTAATTTTACAATAATGTAATTAAAAATATCAAAATTACACACAATGCCACTACTTCAAAGTCATATCAGACGTCCACGAGACCGCCATTGTTTCCATTCTTGGGCCACTTGCAGCACCTGCTCAGCCATCTCCTCATCCCAGCCACCACCAACGTGCCCATTGCCAGCCAACACCTCCCGGCTAGCCACTCGTCGACAACCAACTATGTTGCCCTCAACCTAAAAAAAATAAAAAAAATTAATGTGCATGAAGAGACTAAAACCTTGACCCTCAAAGGAGGAAAGCCTCATTCACAAACCACTTCACCAACCTTGTTTTTGTGGTATTTTGTTAGTTACACAATATTTATATTAACAGTTAATGGCTTTTAAAATAAAATAAAAAAATTTCTTTCACATCTGGGTCTCCTCTTTGGCCTAATTCAAAACAAAATTTCATTCCTAGATATTAAAACCCAAACAGAAATACTCTATGTCTCAAATCCTAATTAGTTGTTATGTCTAATACCTAATTTTTAATTTTTCTTTATCGTATTCAATCCCGATGTGGCCTTCCCAAAGTGAGCTCCAAATTGAAATTCCGTGATACATATGAGACTTCATAACTTAAGCCTTTTGGATATATCATGTCCTCCCGAAACCAATATATATATGATATGCATACAAATATGATGAATAAATAAAAGATGGAAACATAATTTCCTTTATTTTGTTCAGTTATTCCAAATGACAACTTTTAAATTAATATTTCAAGGTTATATATGTGCATGTGTAGATATATATACAGAGAGTTTCCATTGAGGGATCCCTCAAATTAGCTTATTTGAGGGACACCCTTGTAGGGCCCACTCCGCATTGAATTTCAATTGTGTTATTGAAGTTTTAGTACTTTTTTGAAGCACTGTGTTCATTGATTTTGTAGAATACAATTGGATGTCGAAACGATTTCCGATTTGTCTAATTTTCTGCAAGGATGATCTATGAATGTAGACCTAAAAAATAGATGGTTTGGATCATTGGAAAAAAATTCGTAGGATACCCTAAATGGTGTCCCTTAAATAAAATTATTTGAATTATATATGTATGTTTTGGAAATAATTTACTTTAAATCATAATTAAATTGGTACCTCTACCTCCTGATCATCAAAAGATGGTATATTTGCAGGTGCATAATACTTCGTGGTTGCATGCTTAGAAGTTTCTTCTGTGCTACAAACCAACAGATTGAGATAGTATTTTCTATCAGTGGAATGGAAGCCATGCATACAGATAAAAAAACAAACAGAGAAAAGAAAGCAATCTTTTACGACTATCTTGTTTATTAGAGATAGAGAGCTAGCTTAATTAGCCACTCTCTCTCCATCCGCTCACACTTTACTCTTTACATTTTGTGCTGATTGAATAAAGTAGAATTCCCATGTGATATCCATTAAAATCCCCTTAATTATTTCTTAAAATTTCCATCTAGTCTCCTTCCAAAACTAAATAAATAAATAAATAAATAAGAAGAAGCCTTCCTTTTGTATTATCTAAGACTAAAAAGCTGCAAAAAGATTTAATATGCAAATTAAATTAAGCAGCAGATGAGCAATTTAATTCATGTTTACCTTGAAGAATTTTCCACGGAGTCCTTGTTATCTTGAACATGAATAGTCTGACCTAATGTATAAACCCACAACATTATTAATTTAACAGAAAAAGAAAGTATTTAACAGGAGAAAAAATCATAATTGTAGAGGTAGAGGAATTACTATCCAAAGGCTTTCTCAAGATGTTGTTATCAGTGGTATTGGCGTTCATTCGGTTATTACTTAGTTTTGAACCACCTAAACACAGAAGAAATATGGCAGGCAAAAGGGATGCTTTGAAAGGATTATCAACATGCCGAAGGCAGTCAACATACTGAACTATACACAAAATGCACTGTGAGATGCCAGCAACTAATCCATAAATGTCAGGAAGAGTACCAAAAAGCGTATTACCAGGAGGTGGATGATAAAACCACCAGAGCATTCCCCATCTCCTCAACACAACTCTTTCCTTTTTACCTCTGTAAATTAGCTCCCAGATGGAAATGAGCACAGCTGCAATAGCCAACAGCATACCAAACAGTGCATAGTGGGATTTTCTTGGGGAGGAAGCCTGATCACAAGCAGCTGACAACATCGCTAGGCCAAGGTTTGTGGCAAAAAATATCCACTCTGCTGATTCTGAAGTAGCCTATAGAAGAAAAGTAACTAGCTAATTATAAATTCAATTAAAAATTAAAGATACCAATCAAGAAATATATGCAACAAAAAAAAACTGTTAGGTTAGCTTGGCTGGCTAGCTATGGTTATGATCAAGTTTTGAGTGACCACTACCTTTATGGGCTCGTCATAGAGATTATAGTTGTAAGAGCTCATCCCTGAAACTCAAGGAGGGCCTGTAAAGATTTCTACTAGGTGTTAAAGATGTCTCAGAAGAAGACTGATCTCCACGACGAGTATTTGCAAACCAGGAAACCAGTTGTTGCCCTCTCAATTTCCACAGCTAAAACGCAAGTCCTTTTCTTTGAGACATAAATACCTCTGTTTGGTTACTGAGAAAACGGAGGAATTCACATAGAAAAAGAAAGGAACTTTCCAAGACGGATCCTCTGCTTTCTTTCTTTAATTATCTGATTTCCATCTTGCCCAAACTGAAAACAATGAGAAGAAGATGCTAGTGTTAAGGGATCAGTGGAGAAAAGGTTTTAGTAATGGCAATAATGGAATAAAGAGAAAAGGAGAGGGCTTCTTCGAAAATCGCAGTGTGGACAGGTGACCCACACGGTTTATCTTTGACTTTCAGGTCCCTAGCTAATGATATTAACATACAATGATGAGCTGTCAAATACAGCTGTATAAGATTAGTTACAAATAGTTAAGCCACTCACATGCCAGTCACGTGGGGTGTTTTTTTTTTTTTTGGTGAACCACGTGGGGTGTTTTTAAAACAAGGGAAAAAATTGAAGCGCCTCCTTCACGACACCCCTTCCCATTCTTCTTGATACCTCACCTACCCTTCTCTCTAGTTCATTTTCTTTCTATTTGGCTCAATTCTAACATAGTATCATGACTGATTTCTCTTATTCACATGCTTGAATCTTGAGAACCCTCTTCTTAGAAATCCCAAATTTCTTTGATTTCTTCTATTTCCCCAAATCTGATTCACCTTTGATTCATTAAACTTCAACTATTATTTATTATGGCTTGTACTAAATCTCTAGTTGTTGCCTTTCTACTAAATCCAAATGGATCAGATGCACACAAGGTTGCAGTCATGAGCTTATGAAAACTTCCATCTCCTGCGAAATATGTGGAAATTGGAGAAGTTGGGATGGGTTTGATTGATTTTTGGGTTTAATTGATTTTTCATGTTTGGGTTTGATGGAGCTGTGTTTGATTCTTGATGTCTGGGTTTGATTGATTTTTTATGTTTGTGTTTCTTTTAGAGAGAGAGAGAGAGAGAGAGAGAGGTGTCGAGAAGGGAAGGAGGGGATGGTTTCATTAATCTATACAGACAGTCATTCCGTTTTTGTGTCATGGTACGTGCAAGTGCATATTCTTTTTACAATTATCCAATTATTATGAGTAATTACATGTAACACAGAAATTTTATATGCAATTGTTTACAATGGATGTGCAATTGCACAACAATTCTAGGACATGCATTAACAATTGAAACTTGGACAAATGCGTAGTCTCTTTGAAATTCCTTCCACTATTTAGAAATTGCATGGTTGTCAATACAAATGCTAATGACACAAATTACGTTCAATTATACATTACTCATATGGCAACTGAATTTGTAACTTACATCCTAAAATCAAATAAGTATAAGAAATCGCTATTACTCTTCATAACTTAGACCCTAAAGCCTAATAAGCATATAATTTAAGCTGGTCTCACAATTACCAACACCCAATGACCCCTACACATAATGATCCATATAAGTTAAATAGTACAAAGAAAAATATTACAAGAAAAATAGGTTAAATAGTTATGGGGACTAGCCCTGGATTATAAGGCACGAAGAAAAATTGATCCCCATCTACCTTTTTCAGGCACTTTGACAGATGTTTTGTTCTGTAAGATAAAGATCCAGATTGAGCGCTGACTTGTCTAGGGTCGACGAGGCCAACAAGGTTTACCATATTTGCCATTTTTAAATAGTCAAATAGGTACCTAAATATATGAAATTCAATTAAATGAGATTTTAATTTAAATGAAAGGGAAATGTAATTATATAAATTTTAAAAAGTATTTCTAGAATTACCTCATGTATACTGCAATCATTGTGGATCCAAGCTCAACCATGGAAGCAAACTATAAAATATTTTCACACAATAGGAAGGTATCATGCTCAGTGCCAAACACTTCCTCTAGAATGTGAACTCTCACAGTCTC
Source organism: Prunus avium (assembly GCF_002207925.1). Next base: position 7,859 of record NW_018923271.1, on the reverse strand, counting down.
GTTAGCAGGCTTGAACTTGGTCTCGACAAATTGGCATAAGGCTAACAAAGGAGGTAGCATGTCTAGCTTTGAGAGATCCTGTTACAAGAAATAAATAAAGAAATATAAGTTAGTTTGTATATCAAGTAAAATAAACGACTCTAACCAACCAAACTGACGTGGTGTATAATATAAACGACGGTTTCTAGAACATACTGACAGAGTAAAAGTTATAGAAGACAGTAAAGACATAACCGTCGTTGTGTAAATGTTCTAACGTCGCTACACTATAGAAAGGTCGTCTAATTAAAATGCAGTGAAGGCTTTAATGAAATAGACGATGGTTTATAAAAGAATGAGACGACGGCAAAAAAAGACCGTCATTATTTTCAAGGCATAAATAAAATGCAAAACAAGTAAAAGCGTCGTGGTATTTCATTCACAACGATGGTTCTTGGAAGAAACATATGTATTATGGTTTTCAAACGTCGGTAAAGATATACTGTTGTTGTTTGGCAATTATAACATCGGATATTTAAAAGAGTGACGTCTATTTAAAATTTAAAAAGCAGAAAAGAAAAGTATTAGAGATTTTACCGTTTCATCTTGTTGTTTTTCAACATTATCAGCATCAAGCTTTGGATTTTCTTCCTCCAAAACTAAGGGTCTCACATTAGTGGCTCCCGAGCAGCTTGCTTTGTCAGACATTGGATTTTTTGGGCTTTGTTCTTGAGGTAGTAAAGGAATTGGGGTAATTGGTGTTTTGAGCATGTTGGGATCAAAATTGGGAATTAGTTGACGAAATTGTGTCAACATAATTTCCCTCTCTGCTCTGACTGCCTCCATAACACTTTCCTTCAATTTGTCAGCAAATTTAACTCTCTGCTGTCTCGGAAAATTGAAGAATTAACTTGGGGAAACCCCAGCTCCAACACCTCTGACTCTCCCACCATGCTCGGGGGTTCCCAAAGCCAAGGTCAAAATATCATTACTCCCAAAGACAGTCAGAGTGCCCTCGGACACTTGTTTTTGTAAATCATCCTAAAAGAGAGAGAGAGAGAGAGAGAGAGAGAGAGAGAGAGAGAGAGAGAGAGAGAGAGAGAATGTTAGTAATTGAACAGATTGTAAAACAGATAAATAAACCGATGTGGTATTTCAGTGAAGGTGACGGTTTTTTTTAACAACTGACGTAGTATTGATTTCAAACGGCGGTAATAAAATACCGTCGTTGTGTAACAATTCCAACGTCGGTAAAAAAAAGTATCATATAATCAAAAGTTGTAAAACAGATCAATAGACCATAAATCAAAAACCTATACTGTCGTAGTATTTCAATTAAGACAACGAACTATTGAACAAATTGACAAAAAATATGCATTCTTTTCCAGAAATAGTGCATACACAAATTTCAGAGAAATAGAGAGAGAGAGAGAGAGTGTGCGAGTAAAAGAAGGAAGTTTTAAAATTTAACAAAAAAGACGTCTAACTCATAAATACAAGCCGTCGCAGTAATTCAATCTAGACGACTATTTCATGAAAAAGCCGACGTACTATGTAATTTGAAACGGTGGTAATAAAATATTGTCGTTGTGGAACAATTCTAACGTCGGTAGAAAGAGAACCGTCCTATAATAAAAAGTTGTAAAAAAGAAAATTAGACCAAAAATCAAAAACCTATACCGTCGTGGTATTTCAATGAAGACGACGGGCTCTATAAAAAACCAATGTTGTACAGCCTTTCAAACGGCAGTAAAAAATTACCATCGTTGTATACCCATTCTAATGTCTATATGAGATTAAACCGTCGTAAATTTTAATGTAGAGATGAAAAAACTTAACAAAAATATGCATTCTTTTCCAGAAATTGTGCACCACAAATTTCAGAGAAATAGATAGAGAGAGGGAGAGTGTGTGCGTGAGTAAATGAAGGTAGTTATAAAACTTTAAAAAAAGACAGCCAGCTCAGGAATATAAGTCGTCGTAGTAATTCAATCTAGACGTCTAATTCATGCAAAAACCGACGTGCTATTATCTTTGAAACGGCAGTAAATAGAAACCATCGTGGTGTTTAAGTTCTAACGACGGTTATTTAAGTTCCATTGTGGGATGTTTCCCTGCTTATCTTCTCTTGCCTTCTTCCATAGCATGGTTTCTTCTAATTCATCCTCCAAACCCACATACCCTTTTCGAGACAACCTATGGTTGTACTCGCATTTGTTCCTCCAATGTGACTGCTCAGAATGCATAGCCCCAAATTCTAGGGATAACCTTGAAGCTACAAAGGCATCCCATTGAGATTTCTCTATGAAGTTATATAGCTAAGGGGGTTCATTTAACTTCTCCTTGTCATTTGTGAATCGAAGGATAAACTGTCTCGTTAAGGTAGACTTGAAATCCTTCTATTTTTTGACGGCAGACGATAGAACCAGCTTCTTGCCCCCTTTCCCAACAACATAAGCCATTTGAACAGCTTCCCAAATCTGCTCCTTCAGGTCCTTGGGCAATTGAGTCCATTTTTTGTCCACAAGAGGGACTCTGGTGCATGCCAAAACACCAATGTAAGACTGCATCTCAACAGTAGCCTTGCCATGTGGTCTGCCCCTTTTATTGTACTCAATCACGGGCTTAATCTTCTGGATTTTCCTCTTCACAACACGGCTCATTGTGTTGATACTGCAAGTAGATTTTGGCTCTTCATCAAATGTGGCTAAGCTAGGGTCTTTCTCAGAGGTTGAAGTAAATCTCATACTCTTCGCGAGTTTGCTTTGAACTGATTTGGCTTCATCAATTTGAGCCTTTGAAACTGCAAGGTCCTTGCTAGGACCTTTAGACACTTGAGCCTCCTTACTTTGAGATTTTGAAACCATGTTTAATTAAACCTGCAAGAGAAACAACTACGGTTCATTAAACAGATCGCCGTAATAATAAATAGAAGACGTCGAAAAAAGATCGCCGTGATATTTAATTTAGGACGACGGTTGTAAAACATCACCATCATCGTACTAAAAATCAAACGATGGCAAAAATAAAAAAACCATCGTGTTACAACACAGTTCTCTCTCCCAAGATCGTATGAAAATAAGACAACGGTTTTATCTCGTTCATGTCGTATTAATTGTCACACGAAGACGGTGATTAAGTCTAAACTCCGTTGTGATTTATCAATTAAAACGTTGAAAACAAGACAAAACCATCGTCTTACAGAGAGGTGATACAGGAAAAACTGCATAGTTCTCTCTCCCACGAGACGACGGTTTTATCTTGTTGCCGACGTATTAATTGTTATACCACGACGGTTGTTAACCATCGTCGTGCAGTTTGCATTAGATCGGATTTAAGTACTATCGTGGTGTGTCGATTCTAACGTCGCAAACAAGACAGAACTGTCGTTTTAATAAGAGGTGATATAATAAAAACCTCACAGTTATCTTTTTGCCGACGTATTAATTGTTATACCACAATGATTATTAATCACCGCCATGCAGTTTGCAACAGCACAAAACTGTTGTAAACAGGACAAAATCGTCGTCTTCAGGCGTCATGAGAGTAATGGACCAATGAATTTAATCAAACCAGTGAAAGATTTCGTCATTTTGAAAGGAGTCTTGTTTGCAGACTCGTTCTTTCAAAACCCTCTTAAAATGAAATTGAAAAAAATGAAAATAGATTGAGAAAAAACCTTTGGCGTGCAAAGAAAGTTTCCTTCCGACGTCAACTTTGGTGATTTGGGGACGAAGACGATGACGATGATGATGACGATGACGACATTCAGGCGATGATGATTACGAAGCCACTTTTGGGAACTGAGAGGAAAACTAAGATATTTTATTGATGAGAGAGAACGTAAAACTTTAGGTCAGGTGACGAAAAAGTTTATATATTTTCCCAGAGTTCAATAACATGACGGTTTTGTTAAAAACCACCCTAGTATGTATTTAAAACGACAGAAACTAAGTAGGAACCAATGTGGTTATTAATAAAGCCAAACGACTTTTGGAATTCAAAAACCGACGTGGTTATTTAAGCTTTACAAGATAGAAGTTTACTTTTGATGCCTTGATATTATATGTTATGATGGCGCTTGTTTATTTAGAGTCATCGTTGTGTTTCGAAAGTCAACGATCTTTAGTTTTAGGAAACCAACGTGGTTATTTCAAAGTCAACGACTCCTTGTTTTAGTAGACCGTCGTGGTTAATTGAAAGTCAACGCTCTTGTGTTTAGTCAACCGACTTGGTTATTGAGTTACATGTCTGTAATTTAATTTTTCCAAGGTACATTTTTAATACGTCGCCGTTTGGGACTTCGCCGTCGTATTTATATAAAGAACGCCATGGTTTTTGAAGATATTTTGTATAAATTTTTGGCTTTTCACGCGTTCTTTCAGTTTCAGTTCCAACTTCTTCTGGCCCTGTGCTCTCTCTCACCTTTCTAGTGGACACTTTAGCTTCTTATCCATTTGAAATCTGAACAGTCACTTGTTGAACTCGGGCGGGTCTGGCAGGCACTACTCTATGAGATTACTCATAATACATTTCATATTTCAAATGGATAGAAGCTTAAGCGTCCACTAGAAACCATTTGAAGGGGAATTTGGGGCCTTCAACATCGTCTCCTGGAGCTGAACAGTCACTTTGGTGGTTCGATTATGATCAGGATCCAAAGATCTCATTGGTAAGATTTCATACCTCTTGGGATCTCATTTTAATTTTCCTGTGATGATGGTTTTCTATATAAACCGTCATGATTTTTCTCAGTTCTTGTCATTTTGTTGATCTACCGTCGTAGGTAACCAAAATAAAAATAAAAATAAATCTTAAAAAGCAATAAAAATTAAGACGGCGGTTTACAGAGAAGGCAGACATATAAATTGAATTAATACGATGGTAATTTTAACTTCAGGACATGGTAAATAAATATTATACGTCGCTAATTGAACAAACCGACGTGGTTATTACTTACTTTTACAACCGTCGTCGTGTACAACATTAATACATCTTGATATATAATAAATACGACATGGATATTCTAATTTAGATGTCATTATCTACTCTTCTGTTGTCGTGGTTCTCTACTACTCTATACGACAGTAGTGTTGTAGGTATCGTCGTAGTACACTCTCAAATAATAAGTCGATAAATTTATCTTTTGCATTGTGGTACATTGATTTAACACGGCGTTGTTTTGTAATATACCGACGTGAATTCCGTAATATTATACAATGTGGACTAAGAACAGTTGGTCATGTTTATATATAAGTTAACACGGCGGCTGTTTTGTTGAACCGTCATCTTTACTTTCTACGTCGGTGGCTTAATACCTGCTGTCGTTGTTTTTGGGGTTAGAATTTAACTCTGAAGAAAACATTTTTAATAAGACGACGCTTTTTTATTTGGGTGCGTCGTTTTTAAAAAATATTCAAGCGGACCTCCATTTTTTAGGTGTTTAAGTTACTTATCCACGATGGTTTTTTGTTACCATCGTCTTTCTAAACACAACGACAGTATTTTGTTCTACCGTCGTTTTTTTCTGATCGTCTATTTCACTTTGTGTAGTAGTGTGTATAGGTGTTCAATAGAGAATGAATTCACTGAACATTATCAACCAAGAGAACTTGAATGGACATTTTACTTACATGTCAATCAAAATCCTTTAAATTATAATAATGTAAATTAGTCATCGACCTGAGGCATTGCGATTCTCTTATGCAAGCATCGAGTGCCCTTGATCATGTTGAAGCATTGTGTTCCTCTCAGGCATAACCCCAAGGCATGGTTACGATTCACAATTAATTCACGAAGACATGTGAGTGTATTATAAGGGTTCTCTACCTTCAATAAAGAGGGAGAATACTCTAATGATGTGACTCAAAAGTCTTTGGCCAAAGAAATGAGCTGGATGATTCTGATCGTACTATAATGAGTCATATGAGCTTGTGGATCGCACTAGGGGCTTGACATGAATTATGTGCCCTAATAGTATTATCAAGAGCATTGAGTTAGAAAATGACCGTATTACATTGTAATTCCAACTAAAAAGGTTCACAACCACATTCTGTATTAACTTAGGTAACCATTGATCAGTTCATGATTGTATATCATTTTGTACCCTTCTAGCTTATGATTTGATTATGTTATTGAGTTAAACTTGTGCTTTTAATCCCTTTTTTGTTTATCATTCAGTTCATTGGGCCTTAGGTAGCAATGGTGGCTTTGGATAGGAAAAGATGCAAAATGGTGCAAAAACGAGCAGACTGAGTTAGCAATTTGTTTCGGCCTTAACTTCTTCCTCCCAACTTGTATTGGCCCAAATAATATGTGGTTGGAAAGAGGAGATTCTGAACTGCAAGATGGACTGCTAAAACGTATCAATTGATGAAGCCAAGCCCAATCCGTGGGCCCATAAAAATGCACACCATGCTCAAGATTGCAGCTGCCAGCTATTGAGCCTTGTCTCCTCCTTTAAGCCATATGCCTCACCCTAGCTGTAACTGACTTTGGACCCAACATATTGAGTAAAGTAGGGAGACATTCCAGCTATGAAAGTCTAAAGGAGCAAAAACAAGGCATTGTGGGAAACATGTTTGGATAAATCAAGAAG
>NW_018923268.1:6336-17980 GCF_002207925.1 Prunus avium | reverse complement strand
GGTATGAAGGTCCCTGAAGGTTATTCTTCAAATATAAAAAATCTTGTATCTTTAAAAGATTCAAGACTTCTTGGCCTTAAATCTCATGATTGTCATACCTTGATGCAACAATTGCTCCCTGTGGCAATTCGTTCTGTTTTGGAGAAGCCTGCAAGGTATGTAATAACTCGATTGTGCTTCTTCTTCAATGCTATATGTGCAAAGACGGTTGATGTTTCCAAGCTAGATAAGTTGGAAGAAGATGTAGTAGTTACTTTGTGTTTGCTTGAGAAGTACTTTCCCCCTTCATTCTTTGATATCATGGTTCATCTAGTAGTACATCTTGTCAGAGAAGTTCATCTATGTGGGCCAGTATATTTTAGATGGATGTATCCGTTTGAAAGATATATGAAGTGCTAAAGGGGTATGTTCAGAATCGTACTTGTCCCGAAGGTTGCATTGCTGAGCGGTATATAGCTGAAGAAGCTGTAGATTTTGTACCGAGCATTTATCTGATGTTACTACAGTTGGAGTGCCTTCAAGCCAGAAGATGGGAGTTTCAAAGCCATTATCAGGTTGCACAGTGAGCTTAGTTGATCTGGACTTGTTGAACCAGGCACATCTATATGTCTTGGAGAATATGGAGGAAGTCCTACCTTATATCGACTAATTAATTTTGTTAAAATTATGGCATTCATTGTTTTACAACATGAGCCTTCCCATTTATTATTGTTTGATGATAATAATTTGAGGAAAAATGTCATCGTGTTCATCCATATGGAATTTGTAGTTAGTTTCTCCCACATGAAACTTTTCCAAAAGTAAATATGCCATTTTTGCATCATAAACTTTCAATTCATTTTCATTTTCTGCTTATTCTTTCAAATGAATATGAACAATTCATTTGGTAAATCTTCAGATAAATTTTCATGTTTAAACGAGGTAATCCATTACAAAACTCACGTTCTCCCTGCAAAACTGATTAAGACCCAAGAAAAATCATCTTTGTTGCTTATCTAGGTCTGCACCTGAAACCCATCTCAATTCTCAATAAATATATAATTCCCCACCGAGCTTGGAGGATACCAAAACACCTTTCGACATCTTTCTTGTAACCCTCTTGATAGGCAGAAAATAATTTTTCCTTCTCGGATCGGGGATGCGGAACTGATTTGACAAATGTGGTCCACCTCGGGTAGATGCCGTCTACTAGATAATACCCATTCCAGTAGACGGTATTGTTGATTTCATAGGTGATATTTGGGGCTTCACCTCTCAAGACATCATTGAATACCGGGGATTGACCTAGCACATTCAAGTCGTTTTGAGATCCGGCAACTCCGAAGAAGGCATGCTAAACCCATATATCGAATCCAGCAACGACTTCGAGGATGATACTTTTTTGCCCTTTCATGTTTCCATAATCTCCTTTCCAAGTAGTTGGGCTTTTCTTCCATTGCCAATGCATACAGTCAATGCTTCCAATCATGCCTGGAAAACCTCGAGCTTCGGCTTTCTATAGAAGCCTTTGGAGGTCCCTAGAAGTAGGTTTGCGGAGGGAGTCCTTGGTGTAGAGAGTTTCGATTGCATCACAGAATCTAACCCAGCTCTCTAAAGTAGTGAACTTCCCCATCCTAACAATCTCATCCACCTAATTAGCAGATGAACCATACGCCAGCATTCGTATAACAGTTGTAAGCTTTTGCTCCGGAAGAAGGCCCAAAACCCCAACAGCATCACACTTTTGAACGAAGTATGCATCGTAATTGCAAACATCATGCATGACTTTATTGAACAAATGGAGTTGCATTCTATATTGCCCTCGAAAATCAACATTAGAGTACTACGAATTTAGGATAAAATAATCTTCCAAGAGATTCTTACCCCGAGAGTGCCTATGTTTGTCCACGTTTGGGCCTTAGTCGAGTTGTGAACCACAGTGGTGTTGGCTTCATTGATCGAGCACACCCACCACTAAAACAACTTGATTGTTATGTGCTTCCCACTCTCTTTTTTCTTTAGCATGTTTGTGCATTTTTTCTTCATTTTCTCGCTCGGCCCTCACTAATAACCTCCTCGTGTAAGACATTGAAAGTAGAATGTGTTTTGTAAAATCTGAGAAATGAAAGGATAGAGAGGATAGGGATGCTTGGTGTGAGTTGAGGGTGTGGTTTTATAATAGGATTTAGAAGATAGAGATGACACGTGGCGCAATAGTAGCAACTGAAAATCTTATCTGAAATTTGAGATGTAAATTTTATAATAAATATAGACACGTGACAACCGAAAATCTTATCCAAAAATTTTATCAGAAATTTGATATGTGAATTTTTATAATAAATATGGACACGTGGCAACTGAAAATTCGAATATTTGATCCGGAATCTAATATGTGAATTTTTGACAGGACCCATCCCAAATTCTCCCTTGGAATCCGTAATGAACCCTGTTGCCCGTTCGACATCTGGCCGATGTTGAACCCACTTTACTAAAAAGCCATTTAACCCTAATTTAAACTGATAGACAATTCGACTTCTACCAAAATTTCGGTAGAGTCTCTCCTGTAATTGGAATATTTTTCAATTTACAGTACCTGCAAACAAGTGCCAGAACAAATCCAACTTCCAACAAGGTAAAGAGTCTAAAGATAGTAGTCGCGAGAGGAGAAAGAGAAAAGTGTGAGAGAAGGAGCTGTCCAGGTTTTTAAAATTTTGACTTAGCAAAAATTATGATTGTGCCACTGCACTTCCGTAGATCATAACTCCTCTGTTTTAAATCGAAACTAAGCATGCCACTTGTCTACAAACTCATATCAACGAGCTCTACGCAACAGTGTCACTCAATTCCCCAAATTCTTTTTCGAACAAGTGACTAAAATACCCCTACTGCCAAGGGAAAAAATGTACTTTCACAATTAAATAATTAAATAAATTACTTAAATGGGTCGGGATGTTACAATTTTATAATAAATATGAACACGTGGCAACTAAAAATCTTATCAAAATTGATATTATAAGTATAATAAATAAAATTAATTTCATGTGAATAGTGATTGCCCTTTGTCATGGCAATGTGTGGAAAAGCCATAAAAACATTGCCATGGCAAGCACTATTCACATGAATAGTAATAGCCCTTACCTCCCCTTGCCCTTTACCATGGCAAATGGGTGGAGGTGCTCTTATAGCCTTTAGATGTTTACTCATCCCATAGTTAAAAATGTCTCTGGCACCAATAGAAAAACATTTATTGTTGTTATTTAAAATAGGTTTAATTTCGATTTAGTACCCTGGACTCTTACCTTTAAAGCATGTTTGCCTATGCACTCTCAATTTTAACGATTACATACCCTATGCTTTTCAATATTTTGCAATTTGGTTCTGGCGTTAACTTCGATATCAAAATTTCAGTTAATTGCTTGCATGGCAGGGATGGGTCTCATCTTTTCACTTATTTCAATGTCAGTTGAAGAGTATTTTCGAGTAATTAGTGTCTTCCAACCTCCAACCTATGAAGAACACATTACACGCATTACTACTGAACCATTTTTTTAATAGAATACCCTTCAACTGACATTAAAAGAAGTGAATAGGTGGGATCCAAGCCTGTCACACAAGCAATTAACAGAAATTTTAATGATGAAGTTAACGCTGGAACCAGATTGCATAAAATTGAAAACCTTAGGGTATGTAATCCTTAGAATTGAGAGAGCAAGGGCAAACATGTCTTAAAAGTAAGAGTTCAGGGTACTAAATTGAAATTTACCCTTTAAAATATTAGTTTGCTACACCAACACATTCAACAAGGTGTTGATCTCTCCACCTCCTTTACTTATTCTTTTCTTTTTACTTACCACAAAAAACTCTTCTCTCTCCGCCAAACCCTCCTATCTCCATCTTCTTTCTTATTAAACTTTGGTGGAAGTATGAAAAACCCCATACGCAGATATATGAATCAAATCACTTCCTAAAGGCAGATGCAAAACTCTCATCTCCTCCAATCCCTCTTAATTTGGAATTGAAACCCGAACAACTCCAACAATACGGGTCTCCTCTCCTATACAATTTTTGGTCCATAACAATGGAACAGGAAATGATTCATCTATTTAATAACTTTTGAATTTTTTTTCTTGATGGAGTTCCGATATGGGAAAGAAGCCTTCATTTTTTGTTTGTAATATTGTGATGGCTCAATATTGTCAGGTTTTTCATGACGAAGCAGGTAAAATGTAAGATGAATCAAAATTAAATAGACATTGTTTTCCATAATTTAGGAATAGGATATTGAGATGAATCTGAAATTTTGGAACAAAGGACCCATGACGAGAGTTTTAATTCTTTGATATTGGCTTGACTTGCATTCTTGAAATTCTTTGACTCACTAGTATGGTATCTATAGTTGGACATTTGTTTTCATTATTTAGGAATATGGAAGAATAGCTCAAGTCTATAAACATTTTGGAATAAATACTTTCTAAAAGAACCAATGCTTAGTTGATAAAATAAGAAGTATACTAGTGTTAGTGATTAATGTGTGTAGGGCACACTTTAGATTTTCGCCCTGGGCCTTTGAAAACTCAGGACCGGCCCTGCTCTTCCATCCCTTGTACAATTTTTAGCATATGATTTCGCCCACTTGCACCAATCTCAGAGACCACCTCCAGTAGTTTTAGTGAGAAAGGCACCAATGTCAACCACAGCACCCATATAGCCTAGTGCCTTCTCAGACAAAAATTTAGATATTGGCAAGAAATCTCCAGGGAATGTACCAGGGGCAGTCAGTGCGACTGCCCTGGGCCCATTATTTAGGGGGGCCCCAAAATTTTATTTTAATAATTGTTATATTATATTATTATAAACTGATTTAATATTTTTGAGAGAAAAACAAAAAATAGCATTCAGAACGACGACTTCTTCTTCTTCTTCTTCTTCTTCTTCTTTCTTCTTCTTCTTCTTCTTCCTCTGCGAAATTCTTCTTCTACCTTACTTTCCTCTTGGAATTGTTCCTCTGCGAAATTCTTCTACCTTGCTTTCCTCTTGGAATTGTTCCTTTGCGAAAATAACCTGGGTGATTTCCTATTTTTCTTGTAAGATGAATCAAAATTAAATAGACATTGTTTTCCATAATTTAGGAATAGGATATTGAGATGAATCTGAAATTTTGGAACAAAGGACCCATGACGAGAGTTTTAATTCTTTGATATTGGCTTGACTTGCATTCTTGAAATTCTTTGACTCACTAGTATGGTATCTATAGTTGGACATTTGTTTTCATTATTTAGGAATATGGAAGAATAGCTCAAGTCTATAAACATTTTGGAATAAATACTTTCTAAAAGAACCAATGCTTAGTTGATAAAATAAGAAGTATACTAGTGTTAGTGATTAATGTGTGTAGGGCACACTTTAGATTTTCGCCCTGGGCCTTTGAAAACTCAGGACCGGCCCTGCTCTTCCATCCCTTGTACAATTTTTAGCATATGATTTCGCCCACTTGCACCAATCTCAGAGACCACCTCCAGTAGTTTTAGTGAGAAAGGCACCAATGTCAACCACAGCACCCATATAGCCTAGTGCCTTCTCAGACAAAAATTTAGATATTGGCAAGAAATCTCCAGGGAATGTAGCCAGAATCTGTAAACCCTTCACTGCATATCAATTTAAAATGAAAACCACCACAGTCAATAAAAATATCTGCGCATTGCTACCTTAAACTTTCAAATAAGTATATGTCTTTGTCCTTTTACTTTCATTTATTTTTATATAACTCTATTTACTTAAGTTTACAATGTAAATAAGGAAGTTACCCCCATATGGATTCAAATAAAAATACTAGAAAATCAAATTCCCACCAAATCAAAATATGAAAAATCGGTTTTAGTGCAAAATACGATTTAGGCTAAAAATGATAGCTCATTAAATCAATATATACTTCACACTAAAATTCCCTAAAATCATGTTTTCTTATTTGATGTGTAAGGAATAAAAGCTGCCAAAAATTATCTTGAGAAAATGATTATTCCTTTAAACCATTTTTTATACTTAGCCAATATTTTTACATAAAACAAATTTTCATGTATGATATGAATGCATGAAGAGACCTAAGGTCAATTTAGGTAAAAAGCCTTAGATGTTCAATCCACAAAGAGTTTTACAAGAATAACCTAACTCTTACATATCGAAGAAATAAAAGCCGCCACTGGCTGTTGCACATCATGCTTGTTTTTATTATTTATTTTTATAAATAAATCTTGGCCAAAATTGCACCTCCATTAAAAAATTCTTGAGTCCGCCAGTGAATGTCATTGATATTTTTTTGAATCATTATATATATGTTTGCTATCTAATCACCCTTTAGGTGTCTCCATTGGAGAATATGGACACCAGAATCGAATTTGTCAATACTACCCCCTAGACATCACAAAACCCCCAATCACTCCAATCACTCGAATTTGTCCACGTTCTACCCTCAGTTCCCCTCCTACACACACCCAACCAATTATTATTTAAACCCCTCCTTGCTTCTTAACAATTTATCTCATCACACATTGTCCTTACAACTCTCTCTCTCTCTCTCCCTCCCCCCAATATATCTTCTTTATTATCCTTTGCTTTTCTACCCTTCTCATCAAATGGACAAAAACCAGTCGTGTAGGCAGGTTCGTCTCATGAGGCAGTCCCTCTTTTTTTTGGTTACATTGGAGGAAAGAAACCCCACTGGGGTTCGATCCTGGGTGCCATGGGGGGAAGGAGGAATCCACCACCATCCTGGGTGCCATGGGGGGAAGGAGGAATCCACCACCACTGTGGTGGGCAGTCCCTCTTTGATCAGGTTTTTCTTTTTCTTTTGCATCTCTTTACCTTTTCTTTTTCCCTTTTTCTTTTCAAATTTAAATTCCTCACTTTTTTTTTCTTATGAAAAATTCCTCACTTTATTAATCTTCAAACTCGTAATATATATTTTACAAGGTACTAATGCAAGGAGACACTGTTCATATCATACATGTAATGCATGACGCCATTAAGTGTTAGAAGTATGCCCTAAAAGCCAATCATTAGATGAAATCTTTTATGCATCAACAGAAACTTCATTTAAACCAATCAGTTGGGTTAACATAAAAGGGCAAATATGTCAACACAGTAACAATTCATGTGTAACCATCGACTTACTTGACAAGTCCATGAATTCATGAGATAAGGAAAGTGATCCAAAGAGGTTAGATGCAAAGGGACCTTTCCCTATAACTTAAACAAAAAATATTCTCAGTCATAGGATCGATCAACTGGGCATTGACGAATGGCAAAGACCGGTACACACTCTATCTGCTCAATTATGAGGATGACTAGTCTCAAGTTATTCATATATGGACACTAAGATAAGTGCGTAGGTGCTTGCTAGAGAGTGAGTTCATTGAACATAATCAAGTTAAGGAATCTTGTATGGAAGTTCTACTAGCATGTCAAAAAAGATTTCTTCGGTTGCAAAAACGCAAGATTAATCCTTAGACTTGAGGCACCATGGTTGTCTTATGAATGCTTAATTGGTCTCTGATTGTATCATAAGGTTGAGCTCATCCTTGGGCTCGATTCAAGGTAATGTCAGGATCCTCGACAAGTTCATAGAGGCAAGTGAGTGCACAATAAGGAATCTCAACTTCTAGTAAGAGGGAGAGAATGTTATGAGATATGATTTAGGAATCTCCGGCCGGAGTCGGAGCACAATTGAGAAATAGTCTTCTAATTGTGTTCATATTGAATCATATAGTCATATAGCCAAGAGCGATCACGTTAGAGATTTGACATGAATTCCGTATCCTATTAATGAGATCAAGAACATTGTGAAATAGAGAAGGATCGAATTGCATTGTAATTCCAACTAAATGGATTCTCCTAATATAGAAAACAAAGACTTTTACAAAGATTTGTATGGATGATATCACTGAAGGGATGAGAACAAAGGTGGGTTAAAAAGGATGGTGAAAAGTCGAATATATCAGAGGAAAGAAGAGTTAGGGTAGACGGAGACGGTGAAAATTAAAAAGGAAATTAATAAAATCCCTTAATTAATAAAATACATTAATATGTGTGTCAATTTTAATTAAGTTAGGTGAGTTAAGATTTTTAACCTAAGTCCTTAGAAGTCATTTTATAAAGGGATAAATTTATCTTTAAAATTTTAAAGATAAGATGAGTGGGGAAATAGAACATGGGGTAGAAATAGCAGCACTCTTTAACAAACGAGATAGTAGTGTTGTACTAGCCACTTGGTAAAAGGCATTTATGTATTATGAGAAAACAACGTAAGAGTAGTTTTGGTATGAAAATGTTAATTCCAACTTATCGTTTCTCAGTGCCACCTAAGCCATATGACACTAGAGGTCGTAACCTCAAAATTACAAGAGACAATTATAAAGTTTCCCAAAATTGGAATAAATTTTTCCCTGACCATTTTCAGCATACATCCCATCTTTGGGTATGACAATCCTTTCCCTTCAATTTAGTGGGCATTGATTTGGGCCTGAAGACCAAGGGTGCGTTGATCCAACCCCAGAAATTCTGAAGCATTCTTGTTGTGTATAATAAAACCCATTTCATATTCTAGCAAGGAACACGATAATCATGAAGAAATGCATAGCTTACATAGATATTAGAATCCAAAAAGCACCTAATTAAGTTTTCTAATACACCTTCATTAATCTAACGGAGGTTGGTGCACATACATAGTACAAAATCCACTAACCACTCAAACTAATTGTAGCCTCTGGCCCCCCTCTCTGGCTGTTAATAATTTTTTCTTCACTTGGGGCGACATGCTGTCTCAATAGGCCCAGCTTGCCTTGCCATCTGAAACAAAAAAAAATAAATTCAACACACATTTTAATATATATATATATACGTACACACTGGGAGGTGTAATTTGGAGAGTTTACCTGAAAATAAGCCTCAAGCCTCTTCTTCAGTGTTGCATGCTCTTTCTTCAATGCTTGGAAAGTCCTCATGCATCTGGATTTACCATCAAAACTTTTAAGTGACATACCAATTTTATTTACACATTTTTTTCCTTCTAAAATTTATTCTCTATATTATCAATTTGTTATATGTTTTGTACAAATATAAAGAGAGAAGATTCGAGATTCGAAATTCGAGTTAAGAGAATATAAATATGACGAGAGTTTTTAAGTGATTGATGCTAGGATTGCGTACGTACCCTTCTCCATTTCCTGCCTTGCAATATTCCCTGAACTGTTGGCACTCAGCTTTTACCTTTTTGGCTCCGATGCTGCACCAATTAAGAGAAATGTTTAGTTGGGATTAAATCTTGTCATCTCTAAAGCCAACATAGAATATACTTACAGATTCCTTTATAATATTTCTTAAAATTAATAACAAATTGAGGACATTTTATTTTTTATTTTTTACCTTGAGCTACTTCCCTTGAACTGATGCATGTAGCCGTCCAATTTATTAAAATCACGAGGGGTCTTCTCTCTGCATATATATCCTATACATTATTATATGTCCCTGACATATATAATCAACCACATATATATTGTCATTAAAAAGAAGTGAAAATTATAATTAATTTGACTCACAGCGCCAGCTCTATGGTTTGGAGTGATCTAGATGAATCTCGGTAGTAGGATGTAGCAATTTCCTCCACAAAATTTGGGTTAGCATCATCTTGCAGCTCCTCCAACTCACTACTATGTTTTACTATTTGCACGACGATAGTTTGCGCGACGAAGACAGAATCGTCTTATATAAGACCATAGCGTGACGGACAAGAATATGCGTAGCGTAAAATTGAGCGACAGCGTAGATGACCGTCGCGTAAAACAACTTAGCGCGACAGCGTAGACAACCGTCACGTAAAACTAGGGGAAAAAATCGCGATTCTGGCGCCAAATTCTTGCGCGACGACTAAGCTCGTCGCAAAAGAGATCTTTGCGCGACAATTTCCTTATCCGTCGCACAAAAAAGTGGAAGGAAAATAAAGCAGCAATGGCGCGAATATGTTGCGCGACGAATATGCAACATTTGGCGCACTGAGTCTCTTGCGACGAGAAAGAAAGTCGTCGCGTAAGAAAAACGCGCGAAAGATGACTTTTGCGCGACGAAAAAAGTGAATCGTCGCATATAATCGTTGTCGGCAGAGTGGTTTTTGCGCGACGATAAAAAATTATGCGTGACGAAAAAGTTTAATGCGACGAGAAATGCATTCATCGCGCAAAAATCTCAAACTTTGCGCCATGACATAGAGGCTTAATGCGACGAATATGTATTCGTCGCACAAATGTTGACATTTTTGAGCGACAATAATTATTTTTGCGCGACGAATATTGTTCGTCGCGCAAAAAAGTTCATCTACTACATTATCCGGTTCAGCCATGGCAGAGGCAAACTGCAAAAAGAAATTGCAGCTTGCCTCTCCCTGTCTCTTCCTCTCTCTCGAACGTTTTGGGCCAAAAAAGGTATTCAATTTCGTTTCCTGTATGAGTTGAACTACCTCTACCACTGCTAAGTTCGTTCGGTATGTATTTTTTGTCGTTAGTGTAAAAGTGTTAATGTAAATTTATACTAACACTATTAATTTCGTTGTTTATAGGGATATTATATGTGATTAGCGATTGGTGGAGAACGATTGATAAGGTATTTTCGTCGTTTTATAATTTAAAATAAAAAATTTATTACATTATGTTTATATTGATTTATGAAATTATATTTATAATATGTTGTTAAATTATGTATGTACGTTGATGTACGAGGTTAATTGAAATTAACTTCGTACGTGGGTAAACCACGACTACGGTCCAATTAATTCTTGAATTGTCCCATATTTTGGACAGTTTGGAAATGCATAGTCGTGTCACGTAGTTTATAGCTACAGGATTAGGTTTCGATTGTGGAGATTTCGATGTCATCTCGGTATGTTCTTCGGGTGGTACGTAGGTATTTTATATCTACGGTACACCTCAAGAACTGTACCGAGATGCTGCCGAAATTCATCCACATCGAAATCTAATCTCATGTAGCTGTAAATTACGTGACGTGACTATGCATTTCCGAATGGGATAGGGCCATTACCGGAGGCATAAGGAAAGATTTTGTACGAATACAACATAATTGTTGTATTGTGATTGTGATTCCAGGAACTATGAGCAGGAGGTGGATACAGAACCCGAATAGGTGCGCAGACGAATACTTGGACGGAATCGAGGATTTTATTGACTTTGCACGGACACACAACCCGGGTGCAACTAGAATCCGGTGTCCTTGTAGGAGCTGTAACAACACGTTGTGGGACACAATTGAAAATGTTTGATTTCATTTAGTGAGGAATGGAATGATTGAGACATACATCACTTGGAACCATCACGGGGAACAGTTAGACATTGCTTCGTCTTCAGGGGCCACAAGAGTAGACAATGTTGAATTGAACCCATTGTGGATCCTAATGAACAAGTCAGGGATATTATAATGATGCATTTCCATTTGCATTGACCAGCAGCAATCAGGAAGGTGAAGATGACGTGCCTACACAAATGGACAGTGCAGAGTTCGAACAGTATGAAAACTTGTTAAGAAATGCCAACCAAGAGTTATACCCGGGGTGTGAGAGCTTTTCCGTTCTGACGGCGATTGTGGAGCTAATGCACGGAAAAATAAA
>NW_018923264.1:31210-41810 GCF_002207925.1 Prunus avium | reverse complement strand
GTAGCTTCACTGCCATTGATGGAAGAGGTGCTAGTGTTCACATTGCTGGTAATGCATGCTTGCTGGTCTTTCAGGTACGTACACACATACGTACATATTTAATTGGTATGGTCATACCGCCACGTGCTATTACTAATCTACTGTTATAATATGGGTGAACGACATGTATTATATATATCTCATGAAACTAGCTAGGGAATAGTTTTAATAGATAAATACATGCATTATAAGTAAATTTGTAACACACATGAGAGTCTCATTTTTTGGCAATTGAATACATAAAGATATCTTGTGTACATTTTCACGCATGTAAACGAATTATATTATTATTTTAAACGTTATCAGGCAAGCAATATAATTATCCATGGCCTTCGAATCCATCATTGCCGACCCCAACCACCAAGCTCAGTTATGGGTCCAGAAGGAAAGATAATACCAATAGGGCAGGTTGATGGAGATGCAATCAGGTTGGTAACTGCATCAAAGGTTTGGATAGACCATAATACACTCTACGAGTGCCAGGATGGTCTTCTCGATGTTACTCGCGGATCTACCCATATCACCATCTCCAACAATTGGTTCAGAGACCAGGACAAGGTTATGCTTCTCGGCCATGATGATGGCTACTTTCGGGACAAGAACATGAGGGTGACCGTTGTGTACAACCATTTTGGACCCAACTGCAACCAAAGAATGCCAAGGTAAAGGCCTCTAGCTATTACTATTAGCAAAGCATCTACGTAATATATGTACAGGAAGTTGAGGTTCCATCTCAAAACTAATTGGCAATGGGGAAGCAACCAACTCCTTATAAGTGTGGGATATTTTTACCTTCACATTCTCACATACAAAACGCATTAAAAATAGAATAAATCAGATTTTAAGCTAGATTAGGTAACTTGCTTACTTGGATCCTAGTTAGCGGGTTTTACTTGAAAAAATTGGGTATTTTAAATAGAAAAATAAAGGAAAGGGTTGTAGGTGATTACAAATGAATTTTATGGGTCTAAGCTCAATTTACTATAATTATTAACTCAAATGTGTGTGTATATATATATATATATATATATATTCAAGTTCAAATGCAATGCCCTTAATGAATTAATTAATGATTTTCCATGTACGCACAGATCACTTGGAGGAAGGACACCATTGGAAGCAAAGGATCCTGGAAGTTTTACTCCGTAGGAGATATCTTCGAAAATGGGGCTTCTTTCGTTGAAACAGGTGCCGGAAGAGCAAAGCCAAACTATAACGGAGAACAAACTTTCCCAGTTGTTAATGCCAAATCTGTCCGCTCATTGACAAGGTCATCTGGTGCTTTGACATGCATCAAAAGATCTAGATGGTAATTACTTAAGGCTTAGGCTCGTGCTATGCGATGTGGAGATATGATATAATTGCATGTCATATATATATATACATGCGTAGGAAAATCAATTTTATGTCAGCTAAAAAAAGGTGAACAATTGTATAGTAAATATACAAATCTCATCTCCCTCCTTTGGCCGTTGGTATCTTCAGAATTTAGGGATGGTTCCTTTGAGGCTATATTGTATGATTGGAATTCTGCTGTCAACTACTAGTTCTATTCGTCTGGTGCCATGTATCTTTGTTGAGTTGTTTAGCTAGATCAGTGGACAACTTGCCCCTTCTATTGTTATGTTCTCTTCTTAATGAAATTATGTTTCTTATTACAAAAAAAGACAATGAAATGACTGGGAGAGAAGTAGGAAACAGTACATACTCTCAAGTGACAAAGTGAGAAGTAGGAGCAATGCGGATGGATTATATTCAGAATCATTAGTCTTAGGATTTATTTAATCTAGAATGTTTTAATTTAATATATATTATTTAAGACTTGAAGACGAATTGAACTTATAAATCATATATTAATGGTATTAAAATGCGGATGTTAAAATAATATGTTTAATATAATTTTGATAATGTTTATCAAAATATTTTAATTACAAAAAATAAAGGAAAAAAAATATTTTCAAGAATTCAACTAAATAAGTTTTCAAGTTTTAAAAATTTAAAAACAGTTTTCAAGTTGCATATCAAATAACTTTTTGAATTTTAAAAAATGAATTAGAGAACTCTTGTTTCAAAGAAAAATCTTTGGAGTTTTCTACTTGAATAGTACCAAACAGCCCTTAACATTTGATCCAAAAACAAAAAAAAGACACTCTAACAAAATACAGAGCAAAGAAAAGAGAGCAGCCATGGATTTCTCTCTACTATCAGAGGCCTTGACCTCCAAATCGTATGAAAAGGTCGCCGATATCTGTGACGAACAGATGCTTCAGGTTTGATTTGGGTTTCAATCCATAAAGAAAAAGTTCAAAATTTTCTGTTTGTATTCTCATTCGCTGCTCTCTCTCTCTCTCTCTCTCTCTCTCTCTCTCTCTCTCTCTGTGATCGTACAGGTCGCAGCCAAGGGCGTTGCTTTTCAGGACGACTGGCCCTACGCCATTCATCTTCTCGGTCACATTTACGCTGGTGATATGTATGTTTTTTTTTTTGTTTTTTTTAAAATATTAGGATTTACTCTTTTTTAATTCTTCTTGCTCCCAAACCCTATACCTCTATTTTAGCTTAATCTGCTTTTTTTTTCTTTTCTGATGATGGTTTGAAGAGTAAAATATTGCTTTGCCATTCTGGGTTTTGATTGCATGTTGTATTGCAATTTTGCATTTTATTGTTAATGTTGTTTGGCTATTTGGGGCATCCTGTGTTAAACTTAAATCTGATTTTGTTATTTTTGTTCTACATTTTTTTAGAATTTGATCTGTCGGGTGGTGAATATGCAGTAATAGTATGCGGTTTCTTTGGAAATCAATGCCTGCCACAGTCAAAGAGGGCAATCCAGAAGTCATTGCTGCTTGGAAAATTGGCCAGAAGTTGTGGGTGCGAGACTATGGGGGTGTGTATGAAGCTATTCGTGGATATGACTGGAGTCAGGAAGCTCAAGGTCTTGTTGCAGCCTTTTCAGGCAAGTTTTTCTAGATCACAAAACAGTATTGTCTATGTTTTGTACATTTATGATAATATGGTTTTTAGATTTATGAAAAATATATCCACTCAAGTCAAAAGAGTGATATTGTTCAACTCTCTAACATTATTTAGTTCCTTTTATCCATTATCTAACACTTCGTTAATTGAATTGTCATATGCCAAGCCTTTCATGTCATCAATGTTACTAGAATTAGTTAGTTGATATCATTGTTGCCTGTTCTAGTTCCTTCTGTAAGGTTCTTTCCAAAGCACAACATTGTTGATGCTTAATATAATGCTGTCTTCCAAGACGAAGACCTTCATGCTCTCTTCAGTATTTTTAATTATGTCTTTGGGATGATGATTTAGCTGTTCTAGCCATCTGAGCGACGATATTTACTCTCGTTTCAGTGTTGAAAGATGTCTAAGTACTTTCCAATCCGGACACAATTGTCCAGTTCAATATATCATGTCGTGCTTATAAGTTCTATGCGGATGACTTGCATAACGTAATCTACAATTGAATATTTAGCTGAATTGAAAATATAAACATCTCTATAGTTTTGTGATAATTGTTGATGAGGGGATCAACACTCAAATAACTCTGTTTCATTATTTTTCTGGTGATTAAGGGAGCTTGTAGAGTACTAATTCTTATGTTTTATGCAATTCATGCCATAATTAATTGTCTTCTGAACTTCTTGCAGATCTTTACACAAAGAATATGTTTCAGCTCCTGCAGTCTGCCTATTCTACAATAAGCATTCAAGACACAGCTCTCTTCCTTGGAATGAGCGAGGATGATGCCACAACTTGTAAGCTTCTGTTTTCACAAATGTATATGTTCCAAATTGCTCCCGGGTTTAAGTTTATTTTCTGAAAAAATGAAAAACAAACATCTTAATGCTTTGTCCAGATAGTAACCCTATTTCGTTGCTGCACATTAAGAACATACGGAATTGCCAAAAAAATCAAAAACCAAAATCGTTTTTGTCTATGAGAAAAGATAGTAGATATGTCATTGGGAAATTAACCATGTAACAGTTGGAGGTATGACCTTTTTGAAGTATATTCGTCCTGAATAAGTAGATTCTCTGTAAAAAGGTTCCGCTGCTTTAGGAGGGGTTATTTTTGAGATTTACAAACATAGGAATATATATATCAAGAATGATAAACCAGTTGAAAAGTCACTAAGAAGCCTCATGGATGATTGGAAAAAGATTAAACGCAGTGGCAGAGTTGGCTTTGGTGTAATTGTGTTCATACCTAATCATATTGTCTTGAATGAGCCTGAGCTGTCATATTAGAGTGGCAAGTAAATGTCTATGTTATGGGGGATTTGGGTGTTCTGTACATACTGTTGATCAAATTAAAATATAAGAAGAAAGGCGTACCTGCCTACATTTTGGAGAATTTGGATGTAAAATCTGGGAGAAGAACTTTAGGAACCTTGATTAACTACAGTTTTTCATTGCTTTTTCTTATATTCCCTTTTAAAACAGTTCATTTTGCTTTAAAGGTTGCCAAGTCTTCGATGACACTGCTTATCATAAATAATTGACTTATTTCCTTAATATAAAAGATAATAATATTTTATGATTTTTTCCATTAATTGCATACATATGCTTTTAGGCATGTTATCGTTTATGTTGCAAATTCTTGAGATTTGGTTGTCATATGCAGTTGTACAACAGCAAGGTTGGGCCGTGGACCCTGCTTCTCAAATGCTTACTGTGAAGAAGCAGCCCATTGTTACAAAGCAGAAACTGGATGCCAGAAAATTGCAGAACTTGACAGAATATGTATTCCATCTAGAGCATTGAAGGAGCTTTCAAGAACCTGAAGCTGTGAATTGTCTCTTTAATCAGCTGCATACTTAGATCATGATTTAGAAGAGTAAACAGGATCTCAGATTTTGTATTTACGCAAGACACTTCGGTTCCTGAAAAAGTAAATTGCACAAACAAGTTGAGAACATCGTCATGTTATCTTTGTGTATCCAAACCCTGATTGCATGCATCTCTTACGAGTTCAAGTCTTATTGTACGCTAGAGGGGAGGAAACCCGTTTTGGCAAGTAAAGATATGTTCTTCTAATTGCCTTGTTTTCGTGTAGTATGCTTTCACCTGCCATCAAATTTACTACTTTTTTAGACATGTTATATTTGATTTTGCACGACGGAGACCGATTACTTGGATACCTGGGATTGGTACCGAATGGCTAACTTGCACGATGTTAGGTCGTAAAAGAAGTTGGAACTCTTTGAGGAGGAAATTGCGATGTGAGCATTACAATTTATGTAAAGTTTAACAAAATTGCAGCAATTGGCAGAATTCACAGCCTATTTTTGATTCAACACGGTTTGGTAATTACGAGCCTGCCACGTGGCATGTTTTTAACTGGATAACATATCACTACAATGCCCCGGAGCTTTAACTTAACAGCTGAGGTTAATTACAATAATAATTAATTAGTCTAACAACAACAGGAAGTTAAATTGAGCAGATGCTCCTCTTCCTCGTTCTCTTATTTTCCTTTGCTGCAACAATAACAAGATTAACAGGCTCTGTCAACTTATACAGTTCCGAAATTGACCGAAACCCTTTCTTCCTCGGTCCGAAACTCACTTCATCTTCGTCTTCAGCGAAGAATGTAGGAGGAGCTGCTTCTGCTTTTGACATCGCTTTCTTCTTCTGTGCTGCCGCCATTGCAGCACGATGATCCGCTCAGTTGTACGCGAAGCTCTATTGCGTTCACTTCCCAACTCTTAGAAGAAATTAATTGAATTTGGGATCATCAATGGCTTCTCTCTGCTCTTGCTGCGGCAGCTTGCGCTTGCTCCTGCTGCTGCTGTTGCCATTTTTAACAATCAATACCCGATATTAATATTTGTTTTTATAATTTGTCTTCTTAATAATAATAATAAATTAGTTGATAAACAACGATCGATGAGCGATGAGAAGAAGTTGCAGGTGCCGTTTGCTTTATATAGACGCACTCACACACGTAGAGGCAGAGTCGGTTCGCGTTTATTTGTACCGTTTGAATTAGGATTTCCTACTTGCACAAGGAAAAATGTGAAATGACCATGTTGGCCCTGGGCTATTTCGGTCCATAACACTCATCGGAGGGATCATAATTTAGCCCGTGGCCCGTAGGCCAAAGTGGGTAGTCCAAGGCTTGATGGGCCAAAGTTTGGCCCGATCCGATGGTTAGACCCACTCAACTCAACCCATTCTAAGGCTGGGTAGAACTTAGGCTTAGGATTTGAAACTTTTGGTCCGGTCCGGCATGCCCATTGCCTTATATTGCCTTATTTCCATTCCAAATATTGAAGTAAATATCTTGTCTTTTTACTTCTTCTTTTTTATTTATATTACTCCATTTACTTAAATTTACAATGTAAATATGGAATTACCCCCATTAGGATTCAATTAAAAATACTAGAAAATCAAATTCCGAACAAATCAAAATATGAAAATCCATTTTTTAGTATATGATACAATTTATACCAATATTGATACCTCAATAAGTCAATGTATACTTTATACTAGAATCTCATAACATCGTGTTTAATTATTCAAGATGTAAGAAATATAAACGCCAAAAATATAATTGAAAACATTAGTAGTTCAAAAGTTCATTTTTCATACTTAGTTAAATTTTGAAACCTTTGAAACTTCGGCCCAACCTAGCACAAAAAAGGTTCATGAAGGCCCAGCCCAAACCCAAACATTTTGGGCCGGCCCGATGACGATCTCTATATCGGACCAATAATGCCATGTTCAATCAAAGGTGGTGGTTTGTGCCAAGTCCGTTGGTTAAGAGACGAGCAAACGTTTTTGGGGTAATGTTGGGTTAATTCTTACCAGCTGATGTGGACAATAAAATGTTTCTGTTTTTTGGGAAATAGACAACATAATAGGGAAATTTTGGAATGTACCTGATTTAAGAGCATGTCCACCCATGAAGGCTAATGCAAGGCAAGGGCTGCCACTATTCATGTGAATAGTGGCAGCCTTGCCTTAGTTGGTTCCACCCTTGGAAGGCTAGGGCAAGGGTAAATACTATTCACATGAGATATGAATAGATGAATTTGTATAGAATTTTTGGTGTGGGAAGTAAAGAATAAGCCTAGGTATTTATTAAAAAAAATTCTTGAATTTTTGGTTATTTTTTTCCTTTTTTTTTCAAATTTTTTTGGTTGTTGACATCATTATGACGTCAGCATTGCATCATCCTGCCCAGGCAGCAGCTCGGGCTGAATTTGCCTGTGGGCTTGCCTGGGCTCGTGGGACCCAGCTCTTGCCCGAGCTGGATTTCCTGCGCTGGAGGGGGAAATGGGCTGTCGAGGAGCCTTTTGCCCAGGCAGGGCTCCTACGCTGGAGTTGCTCTAATGTTGCAAGAGGTTTTGTCCAATATTTCAGATTTTTAACAACTTGAGTGGGAACTTCAAACCTTCTTATTTTTAGGGCTTCGAGCAATCGAAAGCCCTCGAGAAGGTTCAAGGAAGCATGCCTCGAGTAACTATATTCAGTGGCGAAGCCAGGATTTCATGTGTGTGGGGGCCTCTTACAAATTATAAAGAATCAAAAATTCGAACTCACAATACATACGAAAAATAGTATGTATATATATCACATATGTCAAGAAATATATTCCTTATTGGTTGCAACCATAATTGTCCTCAACAAAGGGATAGAAAAACACATTCTGAGTAAGAAAAATTGCAAGAGATAGACAAATAGTAGCGATTTAGCAAATATCATTAAAGCTTTTCCCCCCATTAAACCCAATAGAAAGAAAAAATTAAAATTTCACAAACTAAAAAAAAACCTTAAGTCCCTTCATGCATTCATATCATACATGAAAAAATATTTTATGTAAAAATATTGACCAAGTATGAAAAATAGTTTGTCGGAATAATCATTTTCTCAAGATAATTTTTGGTGGCTTTTATTCCTTACACATCAAATAAGAAAACTTGATTTTATGGGATTTTAGTATGAAGTATATATTAACTTAATGAGCCATCATTTTTAGCCTAAATCGTATTTTGCACTAAAACCGATTTTTCATATTTTGATTTGGTGGGAATTTGATTTTCTAGTATTTTTATTTGAATCCAAATAAAGGTTCCTTATTTAAATGTTGAAAATGGAAATAAGGTAATTTGTACACTTGGAGTGCACCACTACCAGTTGAGTACATGAGAAATTTGAAGCACCTCCTTGTGCCTTAATAGGTCCTCCACAACACATGTGGGTACATATCAAAACGTAAAGTATTTGAAATAATATACATGTACAAATACATAACAGTATATTACTTTTAAAATATTAAAAAATTGAGTGGGGGCCTGTGACCACACTGGTCCCAATGTGGCTCCGCCCCTGACTATATTTCTAAATCTTGAAAAATTTTGGTTAAAAGTCCTGAAGGTGTTATAGAGAAAAGGTTAGTTCTCCAAATTTCTCAACATATAAGAGAAACAATAGAGAACTTTTTCCTTTTAGTCGATGACTCACCCAAAAACAAGAGAGAGTCAAAAAAGGAAGACGACTGTGAAGGAGGAGGAATGAGGAGTGTTGAAGGAGTTATGATGTAGCCATGTTGCAATGAAGAGTGACTCTACGTAACATGTGTAAAGGGAATAGTGTTATCTAATATATTTATCAATTTAAAATAAATATTACTTATCGCTTGAATTCGAAGATGAAAATAACAATAGAATCTCTCGTTTGTTGTCAATCATCAATTTTTAAAATTTGATGATCTCAAATTGATGATCTCCACATTCATCCTTGATTTTCCCTTGAAATCTCCTCGTTAAGATTCGAGACCTGATAGGATTTTTACGATCCCAAATAGAATTCAAATCTATTCGCACACAACGACCCGGAACTTAATGGAAATATAACGCGTTTTGTTTTTCTGGTAGTTCGTTGGAATCGTGGTGACCTCTATTAGGGATGACAACCGGGTCGTGAGCGATGCCCTAGCACTAAGCGTGCAAAGTACGGCAACAGTGGCAAGTGTGGGGCATCGCTTACTTGCAAAGTCCCATGAGGTGAAGGTACTAAGAGGTCAGTTGGCGGCGGAGGGGAGTTTGGTTGAGGAATGTCAAAGTATTATAAAAAGCCTGAAAAGGGAGAAGGCAAGGATAGTAGAGGTGAATCGACATTAGCTGGAAACGTTGCGGGAGGAGAATAAAAACCTATCAAAGATGGTAAGTTTTTACTCTCAGGACATGAGAAAGCAGCTGGAGGACCTAGACCGACCGAGTAAACGCAGGCAACAAGATCGCGAGAGAAATTACGCTCAAGCTAAGAGTGCGATTTTTGGGAGCTCGAGTGATGAGCCCCAAGAGGCTGTGCGTGAAAACCCAGAAGAGGACAACCATAGGGCCAAACTCAAAGCTCCTATGGTCGAGACACCGAGCACTGTGAAAAAGTGATTCTAATGTATTAATGGTGTGCTTGTTTGTTTTTTATTTTTTTTATTTTTATTTTTTTTGTTATTTTGTTTCGGAAATAAAAGAACAAAGTTGCAAAAGAAAAAGAAAACACACTTCCCAAACTTAAATAAAGGAAATGCGACAAATGAAAAAGAAACAAAACACACTTCCCAACTGAAATAAAGCAAAGACGACAAACGAAAAAGAAGAAAAAGGACATGCGAAACACAAAGCACCAGAAAACAGGGAGGGGGAAAAATAAAGTGAAAGTAGAAATGCTCCCTTGTAATGAACGCGAACGGCAGATTGCTCGTGAAGCGAAGGGATCGAGAGAAAAGGGCAAACAGCTGGACCCCGAATCCCTCATCAACTAATGTCTATTTAAACCACGCCCCGATAAGCTACTTATCACCATGGCTTGGCCTCAAACTTCTCTGAGGCGGTGCCGAGTAGGGTAGTACTGCCAGAAGGCATAACTGCCAGCAAGCTCACACCGGCAGATCATTGGCATATAGCGCACAGGTCTGACAAGGTGGCAGTGGAGGAGTCCCATACTTTTACCATGCTCCACGCAGTCTCGGGAACAAATCTGGGCTTGCGCCTACTAGCAAGAACGCGAGAGTGTGGAGCTCTGAGTGAGGAGGTGGCTGCCCTGAAGGCTCAAGTGGCAGACTTACAGAAACGGCTCTACAGTGCCAACCAGCATGTAGAAATGCTGCAAAAGAGAAATGAAGACCATGTAGAGCTACTGTCAGATTCTACAAGTGCGAGCAAATAGAGGCAATTAGCAGATGCCTCAGGTGGCTCAGAATGGAAAAGAAACATATGATTCAGAAATTTATGTATGCATTTTCAAGTTTATATTTGTAATCACATGTTAAGAAATGAAATAAGCATTCGAGTCAAGTTTCTGAGTGTGCAATCATGAAGCAATCTACTTCCCAAACTTAACAACAAAATAAAAACACAAACAAGTAAAGGAAAGCAAAAGTAAGAAAAACAAAGAGAAACAACAAGAAAATCGAAATTACCTTGGTTGGAAAATTGTAACCCTAACTCAAAAAAAAAATATATAAATAAAATAAAATAAATAAAAGAAAGTTTGAGTCTAGAGAAACTCCACTTTGAAGCGATTAGGACGACATC
>NW_018923264.1:9720-23075 GCF_002207925.1 Prunus avium | reverse complement strand
TCGCACTTACATATGCTATACTACCGAACGGCTCGTGCACTTGCGAGTATCACAAGTTGAGGATGCAGCTGAATCAATTTTGGTGCAGCTGAATCGACGCAACAGAACCACGTACTACATGCTTGCAAATTGCAAATAGGATAAATACTCAATCCAAACAAATTTGATTGTCATTCAATTGTGAATCTTTCCGAATAGATGCAACTACTCAATTATCACAACCATTGGAAACACAACATTGATTCTACGAGAAAGACATGACCAATTCAGTACGTTCATATTTAGGCAAGCGATGCATCTGAATTAATAAAGACTTATGCAACTGTAGGGTAATATACTCCTCATGAGGGGAGGAAGGACGATGGATGTAGGTAATATACTCCTCATCTCATGAGGAGAGAAAAGCGATGAGGGGAGGAAGGACGATGACTGGGTGTGGTTGGGAAGAAAGAAGGCAGAGATTCAACACACTTGAATCCCTAATTCTCTTTTTCTTTTTTCTTTTTTGGATTAGAATAATTAGAGTTTGTGTAAAATATGGAGCATGAGTGAGGATTTAGTCTACTAATTATATGTGCCTTTGGATTAATCCAATGGCCTTTATTAAATAGGACCTCATTTTTAGGTCCTTCGGTGAGTGGAACTATTAAAAGTTAATATATGAAGAGTTTTTTAAGGGTCAAAAGTGGTTTTTAAAATTAATAACATGGCTAAGTTAGTCCCAAAAAAATTGCATTAAATGCTATCCCAAGTTGGGGAAAAAACTTTCCCCCTACATGGGAAGTCCATACCGATGAGTCCATAATTACATTCCTACTACTACAAAAATCGCAATAGACGACGTTAATCCACCGTCGTTTATCAGGTTTTTCAACCGTCGTGAAATAGACCAACATCTGTTGATGCATAAAACCACGACGGTAAATCCCCGTCGTCTATTATATGTAAAGACGACGGTTTTAACAAAAACCATCGTTAATTGTAGGCAAAATACGACGGTTTTTATTTAAAACCTCCTTTAATTGTATAGAAAGATGACGGTTTTTTGTTAAAAAGCATCGTTGATTGTATATAAAGACAACATTATTGTGTTAAAAAAGGTCGTTGATTATATTTACAGACGATGATTTTCCAATAAAACCATCGTTTTATTATCTTTAAATCTGTCTTCTAATGCGTTCCCAAACTGTTACATTTAGGTTTTTGTTTCCTATGATTATATACAACGATTTTAACTAGAAAACCAATTATAATGCTTTATTAACGAATATATCTGCTCAAAAATTATTTTTTTCATAAAACTTGAAAATTCAATAGTTATTACATAATCAACCAATCTTTGCTCTATTACATAATACTTCCTACATACTTCTTGAGACTATTTCCTCAGCCCCCTTCCCTTGCACTGGCACCTTCACACTGATTAGCTTCTGTCATGCTAAATCCAAACATTAGTAGCATTTTTTTTTTCTTTCAGATGACCACAAATATAAAAACCATTTAATGAAACTGTTTAGACAGATTGGCAAAAAAAGGAAATCCCTTTAGATACCATCTTTATGGTTCTAATATGCCATTGTTGCAAAGACAAAAGAGCGTAACAAAGAGAGAGAGAGAGAGAGAGAGAGAGAGAGAGAGAGAGAGAGAGAGTAAAAAATCTAGCATGGGATATGAGACTGACTCTACATCGCACACATACCTCTTTTAATCAGACAAGTCAATTGGTTTTGTCTGCAAAAAACCATCATTAGGTGAGTAAGAGTATATAGGTGTAATTCAAGAAATCGAGTTCGTTAATTAAGTAAACCAAAGAGTATGATACATCATATGAGAAAAAAAATATGCCATAACAGTAATTGTTTCTATAGCAAGGTGGAAGAGAAAAACAAAATGGATGAAACAATGCAATCAAAGAAACCAAAAAGAAAGAGAACCAGAGTGGATTGTCACTATACTTAAAAACAATCATATACAAGCAACCAAAAAGATACATCATATGCCATGTACTCATCCCTACATATTATATTCCAAAGATCGGTCTGTATCTTTGCAGTCCAAAGCCAAATCAATTGCGAGGAAGATTTGTAAAAGTTTAAAAAGAAATAAAAAGAAAGAGGATTTTGAGCATACAACCAAAAGATGCTGGCTATATATATATATTTTCCATATAAAACCAAAGGGTCGTACCTTACTACTCAGAAGAAACAAGGGTCCTTGAACTAATCTTAGACTCCCTGTGTTGCAAGGAATACATAGCAAATCCATCTCCTTGGAAAGATAAAATCATTCCACACTCGAGGCAAACAAACCATAGGACAAAAACAAACGACAGTAACACAAGAATATGATTTAGATTTTTCTTCTCATTGACAAGTAGCAAGCCCCAGCAGAAAACCTCTTACTAATCCTCCTCTCACAGTCTTTTTATTATCTCGTTTCAACATTAGACATAAGCAAGAGCAACTACCTTCTAATTACTTCAATTTATAATCTCTATACTACATTTATAATCTCAGTTTATTTAAATGGAGCAAAATAAATCCAGAAAAATCAGTAATTGATCTTACCTTCGGAACTCCTCACCAAAGAGACATCAAACACATGTAAGACTGCAGCAGAAACCAACAGACATATTAAGAAACAAAAATAAAATCTAAAAATCGTAGCAATTTGCTTTCTTTCACAAAGAAGATAATGATATAATCTAGGAAATTGACATATAATTCCCTTGCATCAAAACTTACAAATCATTCACCAGAAATAAATTTGAAGACATAAAAAGAGGAAAAGAAAGTTAGAGAGAGAGAAAGAAACAGAGGAAAAGATATATGAAGAATCCCCAAAAATATCCATCAGATCTAAATCCAATTAAACAACAAACCCATATACAAATTTCATACTTTTCCTTCATTTTCCCAGCATCCAGACAAACCAAAACAACGTAGGACAACAACAAATTACTCCCTAGATCTAAATCCAATTAAACAACAAACCCATATACAAATTTCATACTTTTCCTTCATTTTCCCAGCATCCAGACAAACCAAAACAACATAGGACAACAACAAATTACTCCCAGAATTCACCCAATTTATATTATCTTACTTTTCCCAATACCTAAAGAGACCCAAATAAGTAAAATTTGGACAAAAAATCACCAATAACACAGAAGGAAAAAAAAACCCAAACACAAGCATCTCATATAAAATTACACCTGAGCTTAGCTTGAGTCTGGCAGATACCTCAGTCATGGTGGCGAAGTTGAGGTTCTGAAGCCGATGCGAGACAACCCAAAGCAAAGACAGAAATTATAAACTTGGTTTTTGTATAAGAACCCTTGAGTAAAGTCGCAGTGGAGCAGACGACAGACAAATGAAGAGAAAGAGCTATATGACGACGAAGTTGGGTTGTTGATTTCGACGGAGGAGTCTCTCTTTGAGGTCTTCTTAGGGGTTCGCGTGGTCCTCAGAGTCACCGTCCGACGCATGACGACCGCCAGCTCTGTGACGACGACCGTAGAATTTAAGCGGCCACTCTAGGCCAAGGGCGAGAGTTGAGGGAGGGAGCGAGATGAGGAAGATTTAGAGAGACAAGTGTTTCAGAGAATGTTTAAGAGAGTTTAGAGAGAACGAAAGTTGAGGGAGGGAGTGTTTTCGATCTTGGGGGGGAAATCTGAAATTTTTTAGGTCGAGGCTACTAAACTCACTCAGTTCAGCGTGTTTTGAAAAGACGACGTTTGCTCACTCTCAAGCAGCCTAGCGTGTTTTAAAAGACGACATTTGTAATTCACAACCATCCTGTTTTAAAAATTGAGACAGCCCAACTTGATTTTAGTGGTGTATAAGGTGACATATCACTGACGGTTTTGTAAATCCCGCCTTCTTTTAAAATACGACAACAGTTTTAAGTTATATCGCCGTCTATTTTGTGTCGTGGTTGTATGAATTTATAGTATATAGTACACTTACCAAACACGAGAATGCAATTTGAAACCCATTTCAAGCTCCTAAACCTTTAAACCGAACGGACCCTAAGTAAAAGGACTTGTTTAGCATAAAGAAAATAGAATGCGACTGTAAAAACAAAGCATCAAAGTACCCTTTTCTACCATTGCTACCATAAATAGAACTTTTCCGTCAGCATGCCAATTGTGCTTCCTATTCGAGACACACATCAGAAGACTCATTTCATCTGAAATAGCTTTACATAAGAGTTAAACTAATACACGTCTAAAGTAAGACAATTAACTTGTTTAAATGGAAGATCATAGATTAATGAACCACAGGGCAAAACAGTGTAACAGAAAATTGAAAGAAATCAAATCTAATAGAGAAAAAGTAGAAGAAGGAGAACGTGCAGGAAAAGAAATTCATATTCTCCATCTAAGTCTCTGTTTCCTTTGTCCTATTTCCACATTCTCACTCAGTCTTGGGTCTTTTGGCTTTGTGGAGTTTGCAATTCATATTCTGACACACATACCATTTGGGAATGGGAAAAGTAATCAAACACAAATCAAAAGGAAAAATAAATAAATTATATTGTGTAGAAATATACCTAAAGACTAAAGTCCTGCACTCCAAAAACAATTTGATTTCAATTCTCTATTCTACTTGTTGTCATAGATAGAGATTTCCAAACGTTAAGAGTTAATGCAGTAAGAAAATTGACCTCTTCAAATTCCAATCCTTCTTTGTTAATCTGCAAATAAAGAAAGAAATATGTTTAAGAAATTAGGAAAATAAATGTTTTTTTTTATTCTCCTTATCAAACGCAACCCAACTCTTTGTATCATTTTTACCAAGGTGGGAGTGCACACTCTTCCTACTACTAAATCCCACAAAACGAATTGAATTAAATCAAGATACAACACAAAATGAATATGAATTACAATTTTTTTTTTTTAACTGAAGAAAAGGAATCAACCTGAAATCCAAGCGCCCGTCGCCACAGATGGGAAGAGAAGAACTCTAGAGTTTCTGTTATGTGAAATTGAATTGGCTTAAAACTCACCTAATTTTCAGAACGTGGGCATTATCTCTCATACGTGGTTTGCAGTTGTTGAACTCAGTAAAGAAATAACCTGAGAACCAAACAACAAACTCAGTAAAGAAATAACGTAATAACAAATACATAAACACTTTAAAAAATCTTGATGAAAGAATAACAAAACCCACCATTTCATAAAATGAACAACCAAAGAAACAAATATGAGACTTTTTGCAACATCTCTCTATTTTCTCCAGTAAAGAAATAACCGGAGAATCAAACAACAAACTCAGTAATAAAAAACTCCACCATGTCATTTGAATTCGTAGAACAAAACCAAATACATTTTATCAAACACCTACTCTATTCTTGGAGTTGCAGAAACTGTTTTTCTTATAACCAATGGAAAACAAAGAAATAATAATAGAGAATCCAAATATAAGTTGAATAACCAAACTTTCATTCATATCGTATATTTCATACTTGTGATGTGATGGTAATTGAACCACCAACCCACTCGACATTTGATTCTGAGCAAATTTTTTTTTTTGGTCTGAACCACGAGGTGGTTCTGGATGGGCCCAAACTATGGGTGGCACCTTTAAGCCTTAACCACAACCCAGACTAATCCCCGCTCACACCGGGTCGGCCCGTAAGAGGTAAAGTGCTGGCCAAAGTGGTGACTCCGTACAAGAGCAGGGATCGGATTTTTTTTATTTTATATTTTATGCGTGTTGTTCTCCCCTTTTTTTTTTGCTTCTTTTTTTATTTTGTTGATTGTTTACAACAATACCCTTCGGAAATGTTAAATAAATTTCATGCATCTTGAGATTTTTTTTGTTTTAGGGGTGTTTCTGTCCAATTTGTTTTATGAAGCCTGTGAATTCAACTGCTTTTCTCCTAGCTTTATAATAGTAGAGATAGATTCTGGGAAATTTGCATAAATACCACATGAACTTTTAATTTTCATTATTAACCACCTAAATTTTATAAAGTGTAGCAATTTACCACATACGTGTAACTTCGTTAAATTTTTCATTAAGTCAAATCACTATAATTAAAAAAATCACTATAATTAAAAATTTTAACAAATTTGAAACTAATTTTTAAAAATTACAAAAATCAAGCATATTATCTCTCGCCTCTCCCTACATCTTTCTCCTTCACTACCAATTTGCAATTCAATCAAGGTGAAGTCTTACAAAAAGTGAAAGCTATGCTCATAGTGCTAGACATTAAAACCTAGCAATCATGTCGTTTTCCTTTTTTTCTTTATGCTAGTAAAATCCAACTTGTCAATTAACGTTCATAAAGAAATCAATTAAATATTGCTGAATTTGTTATTGATTTGCAAAGTATGGCCTCTTGTTTGTGCAGTTGAGAGAGAGAGAGAGAGAGAGGGGGAGTTTTAGGGTGGGGGAAGAGGGGGCTGTCGGGGAGTGATGGAGAAGGGGTGGGGGATAATTAATTAGGTTGAATTCTGTTTTTTGTTCTTTCTTATGTTACTTTTAAAAATGTAAGTTTTTAATTCTAATAAGGCATTTTATGATATTTTGATTGTTTCATCATTCTCTGTTTTTTGCTTTATATATAGATAAATTGATGAAAATGTCCTTTAAAAAATATCACACATTCAACATGTGACTTTATTTAATGGAAATTTTAACGAAGTTAAAATAGAAGGTAAATTGCTATAGTTTGCAAAATTCATGTGGTTAATAGGAAAAATTGAAAGTTCATGTGGTAATCGTACACATGGTTAAAAGTTCAGGTGCATTTATGCAAATTTCCCATAGATTTTTAATTATAAATTACGCTGGTGGCATAAATGAGTCGAAACGACGCCGAAGTGGTTTCTGTGTATCTACTCAACAGGGGCTCTCTGTATCAAGCAGTCACTAATTATCACTTTAATCTTATGAGTAACTGCTGCGACACTCATCCACTTCTTCTCTGCTCCAAAGCGCGCAGCAGCGAGGCAACACCATGAGCAATTTCATGGCATTAGAGCTCTCAAACTCCATAACCAAGCCCTCCATCTTCTTCGACGCCACAACTTTCTTCCCACTCAACGAAAATCTGCACCCAACAACCCTTCTAATACCACCCATATCCTTTGCCTCTCTTAAGTCCAAGCACAGAAGAAAGACAAGGGCAGCCCAGTCAAGCCCCACTACCAGTAACTACTTTATCACCTTCGTTCATTTTTTTCAGTATTGCCTAGCCTATCTTTCTTTTCTGAGCTTACTTTGGTTGTTGAAGAAGAAAGAAAGAAAGAAAGAAATGAGAGAGTAAGAATCTCTATTTACATTTGCCACTAAATTTAGCTGGTTGTGGTGGGTTTTTAAAGTCTTTTAAAACCCAGAAAAAAAAGCCCAAGATCAGCATTTTAATTTGTTGGTTTACCCTTTTCATTTTCCCCCGTAGGCAATTGAACAATTGTAATGGTGAGAATATGTTGTTTGTTTTTTTGGGTTTGTTTAGAATTTAAAAATGGGAATTTATTTTCAGGTCCTCAAGCAAGTAACATAGCCACTGCCCAAATGGGAGAGCAAGTAGAGGTTGAAGTTGCTGAGGGTTACACCATGACTCAATTTTGTGATAAGATAATTGATATTTTCATGAATGAGAAGCCCAGGGCAAAGGAATGGAGGAAGCTTTTGGTATTTAGGGAGGATTGGGAGAAATATAGGGAAAGCTTTTATAACCGGTGTAGGACACGGGCAGATATGGAGGGTGATCCAACTATGAAAGAAAAGTTCACCTCTTTGGGGAGAAAGGTGAAGAAGGTATGTAAATGTCTCTATCGTGTTCTTTTGGTTATATTGATATTTCTTTGTTTCTGTTATAAGTAAGGAATTAAAAGAAGAACGAAATTTTTGAAGCTATGCCTTTTGTTACCTTGGAGACCCCAAATTAGATAAGTATTGTTCTTGATTTAGCGGTGGTTTTAGTTTTCCAGGTCCCAAGTAATGGAAGTTAATGAGATTATACACTTAATTCTCGTTTTTTTTCCTACTATTTACCAAACATCTGAAAGAAAGGGTGAAGATTCTTGTGAACACATGCTTGTTTGTGTTTAGAGGTCCTTTCGGTTATGTTTGATCAGGAGTGAGCATTGCAGATTGATGATGAAATGGAAAGGCACAGTGAACTTCTGAAGGAGATACAAGACAATCCAACTGACGTTAATGCAATAGTTGCACGGAGACGTAAAGACTTCACAGAGGAATTCTTTCGCCACCTTAATCTACTTTCGGAAGTTTATGATAGTTTGGAAGATCGTGATGGTAATTGAACATGCTCAATCATCTCAAAGTTTGTATTTGGATTATTTTCGTGAAACAATTGCTGATGACCTGATTTTGACCTACATGAACTTGTGAGAGTCTCTGGTTTTCAATATACTTTTCAAATACACTAAGAAGTTTCACAAATTGTTGCCAAACTCTGACCTGTGTGTCTATGGGTGGGAAAATATGATGTGCAATTTACATCTTGGACTTTAATTACTTACAATGACAGATTCCATTTTCCATCTAGAGATCAATTTTGTAGCTTGTTCACCTATCTTATATGATTGTCTCAACTTTTGAGCAGCAATGGCCCGGCTGGGTGCTAGATGCTTGTCTGCTGTCAGTGCTTATGATAACACGCTGGAATATGTGGAGACATTAGATACTGCTCAGGCCAAATTTGATGACATCCTAAATTCTCCTTCAGTTGATGTAGCATGTGAGAAGATCAAAAGCCTTGCCAAGGCAAAGGAGCTTGATTCTTCGTTAGTATTATTGATAAACAGTGCTTGGGCTTCTGCAAAGGAGTCCACAACGATGAAGAATGAGGTATGGTCAGCAACCTTGTATTGATGAGCTTATGTTGGATTACGGGATATTTTTCATAACCCATCAATGTGTCACAGATGCACATGGGAAGGATAAATTAGCAGTTATTCTTAGAATGGTTTGACTATGCTTAAAGAAAAAACCAAGCAATGGATTTATTCAATTATTTCTGAGGTACGAATGTGTATAAGTCATTATAGAAGCTACAGTAAGATACTCTTGAATGTTTTCTCTGAGAACTATCAAGTATTATTAGAATTTAGAATGACTTGAGATGCTACCTTTTTCATAGAAGCACTTGAAGAAATGAAAATAATAGCGTTAAAGACATGTATACGTGCTTGCATTTGTCCTGTCAGAACTCCTACAAAATAATTTTATTCTATTGGTTTCTTTAACCCAAGCTTCGGCCATTCTATAGTCTTTACTGCAATATTATGTTTGCCTTTATGTGCTCAAATGCTTGCTCTTCCTTGTATTCTTAAGATTGGATGTCTTAATGCAGGTCAAAGACATAATGTATCATTTGTACAAAGCCACAAAAAGCAGTCTTCGGAGCATTGCGCCAAAAGAAATAAAACTACTCAAGCATTTGCTGAACATTACAGATCCTGAAGAGAGATTCTCGGCATTGGCAACAGCTTTCTCCCCTGGTGATGGACCTGAAGCCAAGGACCCCAAAGCCGTATACACGTAAGAGAGCCCCTTTCTTCTTCATATATTTTTTTTTTGGGCAATAGCAATATCTGTTACATTTTTGCAATGTAACATGTCCTGTATTTTCCTCTTTGTGGTTGAGCAGTACGCCCAAAGAGCTTCACAAGTGGATTAAGATCATGCTTGATGCATACCATCTAAATGCGGAAGAAACTGACATTAGGGAAGCCAAGCAGATGACTCAGCCTGTGGTTATACAAAGGCTGTTCATCCTCAAGGAAACTATTGAAGAGGAATATTTGGAACGAAGCACAGATCAAAAGTCTCAAACAGAGGATACCAAACCAGAGGAATTATGAAGTACTTTAGTGACAGCTTTATTTCGGGATGCCATCTTCATGTGGGAGAAGAATCTTAGTTTTACAAAGAAGCTGAGTAGTGAACTATGGCATCATGCCATCCTTCATCTTCTTAGTTTGGCTCTGTTTTGACACTTCAGAGGATGTAATAGAAATTTGAGTGCCATTTCTTTCTTTCTTTAAAAGAAACCAAACCAAGACGATAAATAAACAAAATGTCTCAATACAAAATACAAGGTAAAATCTAGTTCTAAATCTAACCTATCCCACTAGCTACTTGCTGGTGGAACAAACCAACAATCAAGCCAACCTTGTGTTCAGTAATAATACGCTTTGCATACCGTGGAATGATCCCCCGCCATTGTCACCACCTCGGTCTCATTTTCACTATCATGATTAATAAACCGGAGACGGTCGCAGAAGAGCCGCAACGTGTTACCTTGGTTACCCGGCTTAAACGTATACGAACCCAACACCTTCAGCCCCAATCTCACCGTCCCTCCCAAGATTTCCTTTTCCACGTCTTCTTTGTCTTGTACAAGGTAAGAGGGGGAGGCAATGGCTTGGTTATGAGCACAACCTCGTGCTTGTAAAAGAGCGACACGCCTGGAGGCTGTCCAAGCAGAAGACGAACCTGTTACAAGGACATACCAAGGCCGCTCATGTTTAATGAATTTTTTTAAGAAATAAAATAAATAATAATCTAACCAAAATTTTGATTCTCCTTTTTTTTCATTAATGAATTTCGACAATATGAGGGAAATTTATTGATCGATAAAATCAAAACGGGGGACTAACAGATAAACCCCAATTACAAACATCAAATAATAGAGAATTCTAAATTAAATCAAGTGGCTCCTCAAACCATTCAATTCTAGCATCGTTATTCAAAGCAACTCGAGCAAGGCGGTGTGCCACTTCATTTGTATTGAAGATATTTTGGAAGTTTCTGTATAGGTTAGGTTGTAGTCACCACTCTACCTAATTGGTGAGTTGTGATTACCACATTTTCCTTAATTTAAGGTTTCCTTGTAATTAGTGTTCGGCCTTTATAACTTAATTTGTGGATAACGTTTGCAGTGAGGGTAAGGCATGTTGTATGATGGTTTCTTGCCCTCACTCAATCTCTCTATATATTTGTGTACTATGTAAATCTCCTCATGATGGAATCTACAAACATTCATTGAAAATTAACAATTTGCTTGACACTGGACAAACGAAGACAAAGCGGAACTCAGTATTATTTTGCATCATGTCCTTTATATCTTCAATGATGTAGCCCATAAAAGACATGTCATCCCCTTGCATGTAATTGCTAATACAATTGGCAAGCATTCCCCTTCAAAATTTCGATTCTTTAGAACAAGGAAGCACAACCAGAGTGGGCTCTCATCTCTCGCTTATTATATGGCATTCCATCCTTGGAAACTTTTGCTTGATGCAGTCCAGTCCAGCCTTCATTGACTCCCAAGCAATTTGGGCCCTTTCATTTTTATTTTATGCCTTCAAAACTTGTGAGCCCTACAAGCACCTCTAATTTGTGTGGTACACGGAAAAATAGGACAAAGACATAGAGCAAGGTTAGCATGCGCACGGAAGTTGCATACGCATGGCGTGATGGGCACATTTTGCATGCGTTCTCTATTTGTCTGTTTCTGAATTGGAAATTGAGCTTAATTCTAGCAGTTATATAACTCCCATGTCTTTTTAGGTCATTCACTTTGCCTTTTTTATCACCTTCTAACAGAAGCAAGAAGAAAGCTGGCCCGCTGTTGTTGGGAAGTGAAATTACATAATTGTACATAGGGACCAAATTAGTATATATATTATTATTTTGATATTTAGGAATTATTTATCTTGTCGGTTTCTGATATATACACACAACGTACGTTAGCCCAACCAGAATTTAGATTAAGGACTTGTGGTTGAAGATTGGCTACCTATAAATTAATCATTAGCTAAGAGATATATATAAGATGTTGAGATGTTGAGATGTTGAGATGTATGCTCACTTATTGTTATCCCTAAACATTTCTTTAATTACTAATCAATTTTTACAAACACTCTACAAAATGTTTCTTGCTTAATTTTATAATTTTTAGTTAACAGAGTCTAGCTCAGTGAAAAAATGTATTGACTTGTGTGGGGGTCTTTTTCTGCTGGAAGGCTTAGCTGGGCCGGATGGTCGCTAGTCTTGAGTGAAGCCTTCAAGTCCCCGTTTCTGAGTTAGCGAGAACTAGGCCCAAAGCATCCCGAAGGGAAGGCAAGCCCTAGGGGGTACTCTGTTATTCTTACAGCAGCTCCATATTTGACTGGCTTTTGATGCTAATACGTGGAATAGATGGACGGCAGCTCTAAACGGTGTACACTGCTGCTGGATGATGTACGGCTTCTCTGGAAAGAGTTGAGGATGATGCGCTAGTGTTGCACAGAGATAGGTTTGGCATGGGAGTTTCCTCTGATGAGTTAAGATAATGAGCTTGGCATGAGAGGCTTGTGGTGTGGGAGCTAAGAATCCATAAGTTTAGCAGGAGAGAGTATTTTGCTTGAGGAACGAATGATTATGGCAGTGTATTGTGGAATGATTGGATGGTGTTCAATGCTTAAGGTGATATTATGGAAGAAAATGAGAATGGGGAGGTTAATGCCTGGGTTTTGTGTGTTTATCTAGAGCACGACAGTGCATGGTCTGCTGGGTTGTTTACTGTGGCTAGAGCACGGCAGCAAAAGAAAGGTTACGGCAGCAAAATGAAGGTTACGGCAGCAAAATGAAGGTTACGGCAGCAAAATGAAGGTTACGGCAGCAAAATGAAGGTTACGGCAGCAAAATGAAGGTTACGGCAGCAAAATGAAGGTTACGGCAGCAAAATGAAGGTTACGGCAGCAAAATGAAGGTTACGGCAGCAAAATGAAGGTTACGGCAGCAAAATGAAGGTTACGGCAGCAAAATGAAGGTTACGGCAGCAAAATGAAGGTTACGGCAGCAAAATGAAGGTTACGGCAGCAAAATGAAGGTTACGGCAGCAAAATGAAGGTTACGGCAGCAAAATGAAGGTTACGGCAGCAAAATGAAGGTTACGGCAGCAAAATGAAGGTTACGGCAGCAAAATGAAGGTTACGGCAGCAAAATGAAGGTTACGGCAGCAAAATGAAGGTTACGGCAGCAAAATGAAGGTTACGGCAGCAAAATGAAGGTTACGGCAGCAAAATGAAGGTTACGGCAGCAAAATGAAGGTTACGGCAGCAAAATGAAGGTTACGGCAGCAAAATGAAGGTTACGGCAGCAAAATGAAGGTTACGGCAGCAAAATGAAGGTTACGGCAGCAAAATGAAGGTTACGGCAGCAAAATGAAGGTTACGGCAGCAAAATGAAGGTTACGGCAGCAAAATGAAGGTTACGGCAGCAAAATGAAGGTTACGGCAGCAAAATGAAGGTTACGGCAGCAAAATGAAGGTTACGGCAGCAAAATGAAGGTTACGGCAGCAAAATGAAGGTTACGGCAGCAAA